>RJWK010057139.1:0-14232 GCA_004363435.1 Platanista minor
AAAAAAAAAAAAAAACAAAAAAAACAAAAACACAGGCTGAATATATCTCTCTCCACTTACACCAAGCCCAGCAGCCTGGCATCTCACTGAGCACGGGGCTTTGCTTTTTTAGCCTAACCTAGTGGGTTAATTTTGACCTCTGGCTTCTTCATGTTATATTCATAGCCTGAAAAGTTATTGCAAAAAGGGAGTTCCAGGCACTGGCTGGTCCCTTCTCCTAATGGGAAGTCAGGGCATCCTTGAGCAAAGAGTTCAAGATTGATTTATTTCCTGAGATTAGGGGCAACTCATCCCACAATGGTGACTGAAGGTCACCCAGCTTAGGTCAACTGCTAAGAAAGTACTAGAATCACCAGCCCATGGGTGTCTTACAGGAGACCACCTCTACCAATTATTTCACTGGAATTCACAGTCTTATTTTCTATCATTAAAAGATTTTATATTTTAATGCTGTTTTGTGACATTATAAAGCTAAGCTCTCCTATATTCAGAGCACAGCCATCTGCATCTCCCACCAGGAAAATGTAGTTGCATTCGTTTTTATAGTTTAGGAATAAACTTAATGATTTTAATTGAGTTTACCTAGTTAATTCTCAATGAAATTCTATTTCCACATAGTCCACACTGAGCTCCGCAGAATGTAGTCATACAATCCTGCTGATGTACACACGTACCGTTGGTGGATTGCAATAAACACGAACTGTGCACTCACAAACACGTTCTCACTCAGCAGAGGTTTCCAAGGTGCCCATTCAAAAGTCCTAATTCTATTGGCTGTGCTGATTAACATATGGAATTTTAATTTTACTATTGCATAGAGGAATGTCACTCCTGAGTTTTTGAAAAACTATTCTCTAAAGAACACACTAACACTGTCTCAAGTAACTCATGCAGAAATATACAAACGAAAAATGAAAATCTTCATGACTCCTCACACCAATACCATTGCCCTCTCTAAGGCAAACTCCATTACCATTTTGATGTAAATGTTTCCAGAACACCTGGTAGGTGTTTAGATGCATATCTGCACATATGCAAATCTTTTGTTTTGCTTTCATATAAATGTGAGTATATTAAACACATTTTTTGAAAATTTTTTTGTTCCTTAAGAATGATACTTTAATATTTGGGGTGATATTTTGTATCTTTCTGAGAATAGAAGAAAGAATACCTGTGTGTTAGTGTGTCCACAAGCACTCACGCATATAGCAGTCTTTTTACCACTGAAAAGCACATCATAGTACAGATACACTTTTTTTAAGTTATTAACCATTATTAATTATCTAACCACTTTTATTGATGGGCATTAATTTTCTCTCCAAAATTTATTTCAAATGAGGCTACAATGAACATTGTGTTAATGAACAATGTATTATGGGAACACTTTTCCAAAATAGAAAGCTAGAAATGGAATTGCTTTTGTGTTTTGTTTTGATATATTTTGATTCTGCCAACCTGCTTTTCAGAACAACTGAACCAATTTGTACACCCAGTATCAACACACTCATATCAATGTTGGATGTTATTTTTTTTACTGTTAAAATATGAGAATGAATATGCATAGATTTTGCCACAAATTTAGAAAAAGTTTCATCAGATATTCTACGTACCCCAATCCATCTTTCAACATATCTGACCCTGTGCCAATACCACATTTGTTAAAATACTACAGTTTCTTTAAATTGAAAATTTTCAACAGCTTTCTTTTTATGGTTATTTACTTTTACATAAATTTCAAAATTGGATTGTTAGCTCCATAAAAAAATTATTTTGAATTGTTTATTGGCATCGCATTGAACTTATAGCTTAATTTGGGGAAAAAGTTTTTAATTAGAATCCTTAAAATATTCTACTTGAGGATATGACATACCTCTCTAATTTTTAAGGTTTCTTCACATTATAATTTATGAGATTTATTCCAGCACCTGAATATTTGTAGATATCACAGCTCTACCACTTAATGCTGTGTGACCTTAGAAAACTTACTTATCCTGTCTCTCAATTATCTTATCTATAAAATGGAGATACTATTACAGTACTAGCTACAAACATAAAAGTGTTACTGTAAAACTGTGATTTTTTTAAAAAACAATGCTCATACTCCCATTCATTTCTAATGCTATTTGTGTCAACTAATTTTTTTTTTCTTAATTTGACAAAGGTATATCCATATTATTGGTTCTTTCAAAGTACTAGGTTTTGTTGTTGTTGTTGTTTTATTGATCAAGAATACCCTTTTACTGTTTTCTATTTTCATTGACTAGCTTTTAACTATAACTTCTTTACTTTCTTTAGACTTGTTTTACTAGTCTTTTCCTATCTTGAATTGAGCACTCAGTTCTAACACAGAGCTATATTTTATAGGAGCCATTTCTAGTGCCTTCAGGGTGTTTGCATGTGTATTGTGTTTATATATTTTCTTAATGTATTGTTTATGCTACCATTACTCCAATGTTAGAAATTAGAAAACTGACAAGTTACATAAGTTGCCCAAAGTCACACAAGAAAATAAATGGCAAGTAAACGGCAGACCTGGGTAAAAGGCAGGCTGGTTTCAACAACCACGTGCTTCACCACTGCAATACTCCTGCTTTGAATACAACCTTAGCTGCACCCCAAGTTTTTGTATGAAATTCCATTCATTGTTACTAACTTCTAAAATGCTGTTCATTATTTTTTCTTATTAACACCAGTTATTTAAGAGTTTTGGTTTGCTGTTTTTAATTATTGACTCCAGAAAGACAGTGTTGGCAGGGCGATAGCATCTGATGTTTGTTTTTGCTTGTTATCTTGTGATTACTAAGTTCGTTACATTGTTTTAAGTGAATATTGTATATTTGATTTTTCCCTTTTAAAATCTGAGCTTACCATTCCTGCCTGATACAACATTATTTTTTGGTTAATATTCCATTGTGTTTAAAATGACTACATAGTATGCATTGAGCACAAACAGATATCACACTGGCTAATTGTTTTATTGAAGTAGTCATATTACTGTGTGGCTTGTATCCTTATTCGGGCAATTTTGAGTGAAGCATACATTCATTCTGTGACTGTCATTTTTGAGTTTGAGTATTTTAATTGTTTCTGCTATATATAATTTAAAGCTAAATAGTTTGAAAAGGTTTATGATTTGTTCTGGGGTAAATATTTCAATATAAAATATCTTTTACCATATTAAATGCTTTGGGGTTTGCTTTTTTCCCCATGTATTATCACACTTGTTTCCCGTTTTTTTCATTTGTCTTTAAAAAAATTCTTGTCTCCTTTACTTACAAAGGCTCTCCAACATTTTTTATAGGTATATTTCTTACACACTACAGCTGAGTTTTAAAACTGGTCTCTTTCTTTCACTGTGGAATTTAATTCATTTACATTTATTTGGTTAGGAATATGAACCTCATTCCTCAACCTCCATTCTCTCCATCTGAAACTCCTAGTAGAAAATTATGGTGGGACTTCTAGAGTCACCCTTCATATTTTCATCTTATATTTTTAACCCATTTTTTCTTTTTGTTCCACAGTCTGAGCTAATTATGCAGTCATAGCTTCTAGATTACTACTTTAAGTGTGAATCACAGCATAGATGAGGTGATTTAAAATAGTGGAGAGTGATAGAGAATAAAAAAATAAGTGGAAGGACAAAGGAGGCTTAGGAGAAATCCACAAGTAGAGTAAAAGAGGACTGTGGTCCTTATGAAAGAGGGGAAAGAACGTCAGAGTCAGGAGGAAAACAAAAACATAAGAAGATAAAAAAGGATTAGAGAATAGGAAAGTGTTCCTTTACAACAACAAAGACATGTAAGTTTTAAAGTATAAGGAAGGCAGGCAAGATTTTCAAGGAGGAACACCTGGTCAGTAACTGTAAATGCCCTGGAACTTGGTTCCCCAGCCATAACATGCATCCAGATCACCTGGAAAGCTTGTTAAACCAGATTAATGGGTGCCAGGTGCGGCCAATGCTGGTCCAGGGATGAGAAGCACTGCTCCAGAAAGGAGGGAATGAAAATTTTATGAAGAGCATGATATTAAACACATTGAAAGACCTAGATCATTGACAGAGTGATACCAACAGAGCAGGTGGTTGGGAATCAGACAGGAACAGAAGGACAGGTAGTAAGAATGTGCAAGGAGCCGAGAAGCAGAAGGAAAGGATTAGACTGTGTCACTGCAGGGGCGTAAGCTACCTTCAGCCTTACATGTCTCTACTAAGTTAGAGTGCTTGGGTATTCAAATCAAATGAATCCATTCTCTGCCTCTTTGCAAAAGAAGCATACATTGTGTTGGAAGAGCATGCTTATGACCTGGAGACAGTCACCCGGATGGAGATGCAGAGCAGGGGATGGAAGGGAAGATCTAGTGAGGACCAGGCACTGGTTCTGATTCCTGGGCCAGGTGAACACAGGTAAATCATACGCATGTGTTGAGAAACTTAATAAACTTATTTCGAATACTAAGGGGGAGATTATATCATAGAAGTATCTTGAAAATTAGTCCAAGGAGTTTGGGATGATCCAACACTAATGGTAATATAAAACTGCAACAAACCAACAGGCAGCATTGTGAGTTATTGAACCAAAAATAACAATGAAGTTATTAAGAGGAGTGTGCCTCAATATTTTATTTGACAGAAAATCAGACAAGAGAGAATGCATCTGGGTTTGTAAATTCAGACACTAAAACTCTGTGGGTTTTGGCAAGTTAGTCAAGTTCTGACTTTCCATTACCTTTGTAAAAGGAGGTTTCTCATAACTTATTCCATAAGTTATTCTAACAGGTACCATAATTATTAGAGATTACATCCATAAAAGATATATGTCTGGTATAATATACATGCTCACTAAGGAGCAGCTATTATGTTATTATTCTAATTTCCCTTACTGTCGTTTTAATTTCCAGTACTGTTATTTTTTTAAATTTTTAACAGCAATCCATAGCTCAGTTTCACTCCTCACCATGCCAAGAGGCTTAAGATGAAGGCTTTGGTTATAGATGCTAACGAGAATGGAGACAAAGGGGGAAACCACCAACCAGCTTATGGCACCCATATTAGTGACCAGGGTCCGCAGAACCCACCTTTGTCCTTTTCACCCCTCGTCCAGATATCCTGGTATTTTATTTAGGGCAGGGCAGATAAGTCTGAAATAGGCGCTCCTCGGGTGTTAAGGATGACTAGTAAGTCAGAAACACACTATTCATACATGTGAAGAGTGTCTTTCCCCAGAGAAGGCACAATCTGTTCATTTCTCTAATGGCCACTAACGGCCACTAACCTGTGATGCCAACACACATTAACCCATTGTTTGGAGCCAACTGCTTCATCCTCATACTATGAATTTTCAAACAGCCAAGTGGCTGTTTTTAGAGCTGTCAGAAATTATCTCACACATGGTAACAAGGGACACTTCTCTCTCCCTGCTCTCTCTTTGCTTCCTCTAATTTATATGCGAGCAGAGGAGTCCCCTGGGAAAATAATTCAAACCTTCCATGTGTCTAGCAAGGCAACATCCTACGATAGTTATGTGAGGCATCAGAGGGCAAATATCAAAGAAGGACACCAGGCTTCTAAAAGCAAATCCCTCCTAAGTGAAGAAAGCGGATAAAGTGAGCTTTATGCAGAGCAGAGAGAGAACCCTGGTGTAGCACAGCTGCCATTACTTCAAGCTGTCCGATCCACCCATGAGTGCTTGGTGGAACCCACATTCCTAGGGGAGAAAAGGCTGTGTGAAAGGAAAAGACACCCCTGTTTCACCTCATACACCATCAACCTTGATCTTCTAGAAATTAAGAGCCAGGAAAGACAAAGGCTTATATTCTTCAAGGGAGATAACTGCTCATACTCTGGGATAGACTGGTGATGGAGAATCAATTCAAACGGCCAGGTTTCAAGGCAGCGCTGTGAGTCATGCAGGTATTTAAGAGAAGAGTGATAACATCAGGGCAAAATATGAGTGGCAAATTGGGTGTTCTTTTAAGACCAGCGCTGGAGGAAGTATCAGTCAGTACCAGCTTGGTTATGATGCAGTAACAATTACCCCCTCCCCCCAAATCTTGATGACTTAAAACAACAAAGTTTACTTCTCCCTCAGAGAATGTACTCATCCTGGGTTGATGGGCTGGGGCCCCCCACACCCATTCTCCCTCACAATAGAACCCAGGTCAACAGAGATACTATTATAATCATCTAGAATGTTTCCTGTTACAATGCCTGAGGGAATGGAAAGCACAGAAGCTAAAACCAGGTGTGCACCCTCCAGGCCCTCTTGGAAATTCCTGAGAATGACAACACACAGGGGCAGATGGCTCAAGTGAACACAGGGCGTGGAGGAGTGAAATGTGGGTAATGATGGTTACAATGACTCCATTTGCTGACAGGCCAGTTCTAACACAATTGCTAGATGAAATATTTCTATAGCACAAGCTGCAGGACAGGGCCTTATAAACAGTAATTCACAAGAAGCCCTAAAATATGGTCTGAGTTCCGGCTATGATGCAGCAAGGTTACTACAGAACATCTACGGGAGACCATGAGCTACTGCTACAACAGAGAGACAGGATGAACCTTCTCCCTGACTGACTTTAATAAACAAACAAAATGAGTTCCCTTCTACCAGGCTGCAGCAGAGCTCCCAAATCCACCATTTAAAGCCGCTTCTGGCTGTTTCTTTGACCTCAAAAATGCAGTCCTCAGCCACGCTGCTCCCGTGCCCAAGTCCCATCTCAGCCTCAATCCCAACCCTCATCAACAGGGACATTGTGCCTGAGGAAGAAAACTACTTACCTTCTGTCAAACTACATTTTCATCTGTAGAATGGGGATAACTATTTCCCCCTCACAGAGTGGCTTACAGTTGCCTGGCATACAGTCTGACTACACACAGTTGGTGCCCAGTTAATGTGGGTTCCCATGCCTCACTCATCTCTGCTTTTCCAGAACTTCCTCTCATTAAACTTGGGGTGCTCTGACAGCGGCCCCTTCCTCACAACTTTATGCAATGCCTTAACATTCAACTGCTTTGCCCGGCACGCTGGCTCGAGGGAGGAGATTGTCAGTGCCACCTCATTAGTAAGGAAACTAATCCAAAGCATGGTGAGCAGGAGGGCTCTGCCCCCTCCATCCAAATGGACTCAGGACGGCAAGTCAGAGGCACAAAATGCCAAAGCCCCGACTGGCTCCCATGTAATCCTCAGCCAAGACTCCAAACAACCCTTAGAGAGGGAGCTTTGCTTGCTGATGACACTGAAAAATTGTGTGAAAAGACAAGAAAAAGGAACTTAGTTCTGCTGAAGCATTGCAGCGTTGGTTTGCTGCTGTCTTGGATAAGGAAATGTGCAGAGCCGTGTGAATGTTGCTGGCTGGAGGCCAGGGGACACGTCACAAAAACTTGGAAGGGCACCCGGGCCAGAGTCCAGAGCCAGCCTCGGCAGGGAGCAGCCTGGCAGCCATGGAAGGGCCAGGAGCTATCGTTGTGGGTCTGGGGGACCTCAAAGGTCCATGGTAAGGTTCCCAGAGATGACCCCCTGAATTGTAGTGCAAAGTTTGCATCTATATGTGCATTTTCCCAGGGAGAATTCCGTCTCTTTCAGCGGATTCTCCAAGTGGTCCAGGACTCACAGCCAAGGAGGAAAAGAGGCGGCAGAAAAAAGAGAATCCAACATCTGTGCAAAAGCAGATAAAATTTAAAGCCTGTTTTTGTTTGTCAGACTTGTCTGATTCATCACGTATTTTACCCTAACTAGCCCTCTCTGGTTGGAAACTGTCGAGATTCTTCACCCACTTCCACCAGACTCCATTAAAAGATGTGCCCCGATTTTACTAGTTTATCCTTCTGCCAGATCAAGCTAAATTTTTTTTCCCTAGTTTTCCTTTTTTTTTTAAATTTCTATATTCATTGTCACTCAGCAGACCTGATGGTGTAAGACCTTGAACTTTTCGTCTTCCAGTCATTTGTCCACCTTTTGCTGAAGCCCTACTGGCTCCATCCCCGTTGCTCAGCATTGAGGGGCCCAGAGTGACTCAGGGCCCAGAGCCCAAGGACATCACCTGTCTGCTCCACCCGCAGGTGCCCCGCCTGGCATTTCAAAGGAACGACACGTTGGGCCCAGCCAAACTTCCGAATCACTGGCTGCCTGGTGTTGCCCGATGATCAGAAATTGTCTATTCATCCACCTTCTACTCTTCCTTGTGGGCATTAGTTTTTTTTTAACCCAAATCACTAGTGGTCTCTTTCTTCTCACTTGTCTAACCTTAATCCCATCCTTGATTCTATGCTGAACATCCATTAGTATAACACATACTTATGGATTGACTGCTGTCTGCCAGAGACATTCTGCAACTGGACACGGTGTCATTCTCACCCCGGATGAACAAAACTGCTGACCATTAAGGCATTTTCATCTGGTAGACAAGATGGGAGCTTCACAAACCACTAACCCAAAGAACAACGTGAGACTCTAAGAGAAATACATGGGAATGCTCTGAGGCTCTGAGCAGAGAGAAATAACACAGTTAAGTGCAATCAGAAAGGCTTCCTGGAAGAGATGTTACCTCCCAGTCTTGGAAAAGAGCAGGAAACATGGATAACGGCAAGTAATTATATTGGGCTGACACTTATGTTTTATTTAGGGAAACTGTGGAAACGCTCAAGGTAGATTGTAGCCATCTCATGGAGCTCCAGGAATGAAAGAACCTAATAAATTCACTGGACTTGTTAGATGTGGTTAATTTACTCCCTTAATAATAAATATGGCTTTCATCACTCTATCTGCTTAACCCTTAATTAACACACAGCTAACTAAGGAACGCTAAAACGCAGTCTTCCACATACGGGGTTTCCTCACGTACCTAATAACTGACCCTTGAAAGGGCAAGTGTTGTTTCATTCATTTTTGGTTATAAATCTTTCTAAACTTCATAAAACACATCCCGCGATTATCAGTTTTCCCTCAACACATGAACTTACGATTTCTTTCACGTCCGAGACCAGTCTTCACATTTGAATTCCAACCACCCCGCACAGAACAGATGCCCAGCCACTGGCACACATATGGGAGGAGAGGGCTCAGCCCGGTGCCAAGACGCCCCCAGGAGAAAACCCTGGGGATTATGGGGTCCCTTCTTCCACGTTGTCACATGCATCCAGGCAGATCATGACATTTTACAAATACAGAATGGAAGTCTGGCATCTGAATCACTGAAACACTACCACGGATTTGTAAAGATTGCTCCTAATAGAGTAGTGAATGAACGCACTGGCCTCAAATTCCAATTTAGTATCCACGGATTTGTTAATCTGAAAAATACTCAATATCTGCCCCTGCCCAAACAGTGGTAGCTTGTTGAATGTTTGATATACACCAGGTACCATTTTTAGTACTTTTTCTAAGAGTTTATTTAATCTTCACAACAACCCACACCCCACTCGAGAAAAGTACTATGATTAGACTCCCCATTTTATTTATTTATTTATTTATTTATTTTTTTTGCGGTACGCGGGCCTCTCACTGCTGTGGCCTCTCCCGTTGCGGAGCACAGGCTCTGGACGCGCAGGCTCAGCGGCCACGGCTCACGGGGCCCAGCCACTCCGCGGCATGTGGGATCTTCCTGGACCGGGGCACGAACCCGCGTCCCCTGCATCGGCAGGCAGGCGGGCTCTCAACCACTGTGCCACCAGGGAAGCCCTAGACTCCCCATTTTAAAATGAGACCACCAAGGCACAGAGACGGGAAATGAGCCCATGATGCAGCACAGCCATTCGCGAGGCAGGCTGGGATTCACACTCAGGGTCCGTGAGCTTAGCCGTGTGCCCTGTTCTTTTGTGTAGCTCAGGAGTTGCCATTTCTTCTTCTTATTTTAATCCAATATTTCAACCAACTTTCACGTGCCCAACTCTGACCAAAAGTTTTGAA
Organism: Platanista minor; assembly: GCA_004363435.1. Classification (NCBI taxonomy): domain Eukaryota; kingdom Metazoa; phylum Chordata; class Mammalia; order Artiodactyla; family Platanistidae; genus Platanista; species Platanista minor. The sequence goes on from RJWK010057139.1 coordinate 9,909, forward strand.
ATCACTTCTCCAAATAAAGTAAAATAAGCAATGTTTTAAAAGTCCACTCAGGCACTAACATTTGTTGGCTGTTTCCTAAGAGCCAGGCAATACCCTAAGTACTTTCCTGGAATCACCCAGGAGATTGATTTCTCACGACAAACTCATGGTCTAGTCCCCTTTTCCCTGCATTTCATAACTCTTAGATCCTGTTCCCTTATTTATCCTCTGATGTAAACTGGCTGGCTCTTCACAAATGATAAAATATTTCCTAAAAATACCAAAATTAGTCTGCATAATATTTAAACAATAAACCCTAGATTTTGTGATTAAATCAGAGATGAAAGATTATAGCTGGTTCTTTTATAAATGGAGAAAGACTTCCTTAAAATGTAGCAGGGAAAACCCATTTCACAGAGAATAAGAAACAAAAGTGCATTTTGATAAAAGCAGAGAAATAACTACCAAGGACACAAAAACAATCCAAACTTCTAGGACATGTTCAGGTGTTAGGACGCATTTGATTGATCTTTAAGGGAGATCTGAGCGGAAAGGTCAATTTTTAAAAATAAAGTTCTTGACAGGCACTAATCGAAAGATAAGGGGTGGTGGAAAAGCTGACTTCAAAACATGATCGTCGAAACAAATCAGGATTCTCGGGTGTTCCAGGCACCCAGGGCGCAGTGGGTCCTCAGCTGCACCCTCTGACTGAGCTGTTTTACACACAGATCCGTCAACACGCAATTCTTACCTTTGAAGCCAGAAGCAGAGACACGGGTCGGCCCTCTCACCCGCCCTGAGATTTCGTCTCCACACGAGCTCGTGCGGGACACTGACTCTCCAAGTTGGTGGAGAAAAATTCCAAGACGTCAGGGGAACTGAGAACAGGACTGGATGGACTCTTGAAAACAATCTCACCCAACATCATCAGATGCCAGGCAGCTGGGGCTCAGTGGGAAAAGGAGCTACCCAAGTTCACATAACAAGCGAAGGGGCAGGTTCAGAACACAGGCCTCATCCTCTGACGCTGGCTTCGAGGAACCACACAAAGGCAGAGCAGAGGGAGAGTTCAGCAAGCACCCCAGAGCTGCACCCTGTCCAGCTTCTTCCTCCTTGCCGGACCAGCGAGGACTTTAAGTAGATTGGATTCCTGGGAATGAGCCCACACCCAGGCCGGGAGAGGCCCTCGCGGTCACTAAGGAGACCATCAACATCCCGGGCTTTGCACAGGCCTCCCCCTCCCAGGCAATTGCAGAGATGCATCACCTGATCTCACAGAAGCCCCAACTCACCTGCTGCTGAGCCTGCTCGCTCGCTCCTAATAATTAGCTCCTGGGAGACCCGTATCCTATTTGGCAAACCCCAGCCTTAAACAACCTCTGCAGAGACCGTCCCAGGCTTCCAGCGCTGTTTTGTCCAACTGTTCTTAAGAACCATCTCCCTTGGGCGGTTCATTTTCCCCTGGTCTCCTGAGTGGTCCCTGGAGGAAGGCTTCGTCACCAGTGAACGAGGCACCCATCAACATCTTGTGCCAGCGACAAACCCTAAATGCTTCTGATGCGCTGTGGAACAGGAGTTGGCCAAGCGGATGGAGAAAGGGCAGAACTTCCAGCAGCCGTTACAGAAATAGCACAGCCGATTAAGACGCCAGCTGCAAAGAGGCAAAGATACAATCTGGTGCATTAATAACTCTGTTTGTGCATTTTTAGGAAAACAGATTTGCCTTTTACCTGCTGGTTTGGTGATAAAGATTTAAGGAGGGCTGGCCAACTGCCCCCGGCTCCCCCCCCCCCCGCCCCCACAACCCCCGTTAAGTCCCTCCCCTCTCCAGTGTGTTGTAACCGAATCCTCTCACACTCTACACGTGGCTCGGGCGTCCTAAGTGCCTTTTTGATTCATCTGCTTGTACAGCTGGTCTTCTCCAGTTGAGGTCAAAAAGCTTGCACAAAATAGTTCTCAGGAGAAGAATTAGATTTAATAAGGAGAGAAAACTAAAGGAAAAATTGCATCCATGGAAATAGCTGCACCGCGTGGAACACAGAAACTATTTCAGGGACTAGGAACAGATTACCATAACGTTAGCATCGGTGTTTCACGTCTTGCATAGCTGTGGGTGGAGGGCAAAGCTGCGTAGATTCCCAGGGCTCTGGCAGCCTTGGGCAGGGGAAACACACTACCGTTATGTCAAGGACTGAGCGTGAGCAAACCCTCACCGAATAAAGCCCTATTTTCTATTAGAGCCTGGAAGTGTTTCCAGTTCAGTCCAAGCCCTCATCTGTGGGAGAGTAATAAACAGAATGTTTGATTATCCTCAAACTCCCGCCTGCCAGGTTTTGCCCATCTCAGTAAATGGCAGCATCATCCACCCAAGTGGATTTAAGTTGCTGAAAATACAAACCTAGATTTTTCCCTTGATTCTTCCTTTTTCGAATTCCTCAGTAAGTCCTGGTCATTTTATTCCCCAACCATATTTTAAATTGTCTGATTCTCTGTATGTCCACTGGCTTCACCCTAGTTCAGGCTGACATCATCTCTGCCCTGAACAATCACAAAGCTCCCGATGTTTCACAGCCTCCTGGGTACCACCGGCTGATACTGTCTCCCTCCTCCTTTGCCATCTCCTCACCGTCCGTCCACCATGTATATCTCACATGTGAGTCAAAGTCATTCCTTATCTGAAAACCTCTCAGCAGCTTCCTTTTATCTTTAGAATGAAACCCAAACTCCCGATCGTAGTCTCTAAGCCCTCTGTGCCTGGTGCTGCAGACCACCCCCCCCAAACCGGCCCACCAGGCACCCTCTATGCACCCCCAATGCTCCAAGCACCTGACCTCCTCCCATGACTGGCTCCCCAAACAAGTCCCCAGGGCGAGTGAGTGAGAGCCTTTGCATATGTCTCACCAGCATGTGCAGAAAGCTGGCCCAACTCTGAGGTCCTGGAAGAATGCACACAAACTTGGGCACTTCAGGGCTCCACTGCAGGGAAAACAAGCAAGAGGCTGTCAGCACTCCTCTGTCTTTGCCGGATCAGGAGAAGGCATGCAGTCGTTAAACCCGCACTCCCAGGAGGGAACAAGTGGGTACAGCAGGAGCACCCATAGACGAGGGCTAAGCCAGTGTCAGAATCCCCAGCCCGGGCTGATTGGTGAACACATTTCTCTCCTGAAGCCAGTCAGTAACAAGAGGAGGAGGTGACAGCTTCAAATGTGAAGACAGCACCAAGACTTCAGGTATCAGAAAAAAGTCAAGGAAACCTAACGCCACCAAAGGCATTAGGTTTCCTAACAATATTTTTCTATAACTGATGCCAAAGAATGGAGATCTTTGAAGTGCCTGAAAAAGAATGAAAAAGAATTGATTTATCCCTGTGGCGCAAGAATGTTTCAAGACACACAAAGCAGGTCCTGTATTTTAAGCTGACCATGTGTTGGTCAAATGGCAGGTAACTTGTTATTTACCAGAGCCCAGTAACTGACAATTACTATTCTCTTGTGTGAGCTAGTTTAGACAAAAAATAAAAGGAATGCATGGAGGGAAGAAAAAAGAAAGATACCATTGGGAATAGTGGAGTAGTAAAAACCTCCAAAAAAATCATCTCCTCCCTAAAAGCAAAGCAAACACTGGCAAAATTGTCAACTTTACCAGAATTCTGGAAATCAACCAAACACTTGAAACAATGTTTCACATGAAAATATGTTCCATGTTATTAGCTATGCAAGAAAGTAACTGTGAACCTAAACCACAGTGGCAGACTACTTCTTGCCAAAGTGGTGCAGTCACTTTGGGAAACAGTTTGTCAATTACTCAAACAGTCACTGTGAAGAACAGTATGGAGGGTCCTTAAAAACTAAAACTAGAACTACCATATGACCCAGTGATCTCTGGGCATATACCCTGAGAAACCATAATGCGAAAAGAGACATATACCACAATGTTCATTGAAGCACTATTTACAATAGCCAGGACATGGAAGCAACCTAAGTGTCCATCGACAGATGAATGGATAAAGATGTGGTACATATATACAATGGAATAGTACTCAGCCATAAAAAGAAACAAAACTGTGTTATTTGTAGTGAGGTGGATGGACCTAGAGTCTGTCATACAGAGTGAAGTAAGTCAGAAAGAGAAAAACAAATACCATATGCTAACACATATATATGGAATCTAAAAAAAAAAAAATGGTTCTGATGAACCTAGGGGCGCAGGAATAAAGACGCAGATGTAGACAATGGACTTGAGGACATGAGGAGGGGAAGGGTAAGCTGAGACGGAATGAGAGAGTAGCACTGACATATATACACTACCAAATGTAAAACAGCTGGTGGGAAGCAGCTGCATAGCA
>RJWK010057140.1:0-14232 GCA_004363435.1 Platanista minor
GTGGTGCGTGGGCTTAGTTGCTCAGCAGGCGGATTCTTAACCACTGTGCCACCAGGGAAGTCCTGCAGTGTAGTTCTTGCCCATGGATGCAAAAAAGAATCATTGGGATAATTAAAAAAAAAAAAATCCTACTATCCAGGCTGCCCACACTTAAGCCATAGCCCCTAGACGTGGGATATGAACAGCAGCGCTGTTTAAATGCCCCCAGGCCCCCTCACCTTGAGATCCGCAGGGAACAGCACCCGGGTTAATAGGTAGATGTTCTCTGAGCAGAGGCGTAGACTGAGCTTGGTGAAGTCCACGTGAAGAAAGTTCGTGGACTTGACCTTGGGGCAGATGTCACTCTCCCCATAGAAGGGGGAAACAGTGATGGTCGTTTTGGTATCAAAGAAGGGTATGATGTCACTCACTCCTCCATCTATGTATCGCTTTTAGGGAGAAAAAACAAAAGGACATACTGTCAGAAGCTCTGGGCTGGGGTTTTCTGTGTGTTTCAGGTTATGGCCAGAGGCTTCTCAGAGCCGCAGGCAGATACGGTGAGGTGCTTTGGGATCACTCTTCCAGCGAATCCCTACTGAGCATTTCTGTGCCAGGCCAGGCTGTAGGCTGGCGCTCAGGGTTGCCACATGCTGCTGTGTAGTTTGCACACTGCACAAAAGAGTGCCTGGCCCAGAGGCAGATGGAGGCTGGCATCTGGCCCACATAGTGATGGCCAAGTTCCGAGCCCAGGTGGGAGCCCTTAGGCGTACCCATGTAATTTGCTTAGACCAGGGGCGCTGTGTGCACTGGGGACAGAGTGTGATGTAGACCTGGCCCTAAGGGAGACAGATGGTCATGGGTTCAATTCCAGAGGCCCCTTGCTGCTTGAGGAATCTTGGACAAGACACTTAACCTGTGAGCCCGTCCACACCTGGGAAATGAGAAGCAGCACTGGAGACTTAAATGACGCAGTGAACCTGGGACTTGAGCTCTCTGAAAATGGCATCTTATCCCACAACAAAGGTGCACTTGGGGTAAGTACTGTGAGAATCAATTTTCCTGTAGCCATATCCTTGAACAAGCTTAGTGCCCATGGCCAGGCTGGGGCAGGCAGGTTTTGGTACAATTTGGACTGAGTCTACACCTATGAAACCAATGTCTAAAATGATTCCCAAACCCACGACCATCACAGCCCAGCTGTTGGTGCCCACAGACGGTGGGGGGGGGGGCCTTCAAATATCACAACTGGGAGAATTTCCCCAGCCAATCCTTCCCAAAGGGAGAAATCTCAGGGCACACCTTAGCCTGAAACAAGTCCAAAAAAGAATCAGGCACGTTCAGCCATGGCTTAGCTATCAAGAGATTCTTGCCTTGAGTCCAGAAATAATTAGATGTGCACACACAGCAGTAGTTTCTAAATTGTTGCCATATGATTTATATGGAAGATACAGGAAGGCATCAAAACCCTCACTGGCAGAAAGGGACACAGTACCACATGTCGGGAATCTTTCGTTAAGACTGAGGAAGGAGGAAGCAGGTGACCATCTTCACTGCGTTTTCACATGTAATCCCCACAACAACGCTACAACTGTGCACTATTATGAGCCCTCATTATAATTAACCCTCATTTGCCAGTTCAGTCTCAGAGAGGTTAAGAAATGTGTCCAAAGTAGTCCAGCTAACGTGGGCTAGAGCAGACATGCGATTCTAGGTTTGTCCGCCAGGCTGGCGCGGTTAGAATTTCAGGTGATCACTTCATGGCTCCAGGCCTCAGTTTTCTCATCTGTAAATAGGGCCAACTATGTGTCCCGGGGATGCTCTGGGGCATGAGTGAGGCTACGTGTAACCTGCCTTTGCAACTTGCTTGGCAATGTGAGGACCATGCTGCTCTTAAAGCATGAACCAGAAGGGTTTCTAAAGTGCCTTCCTGCTGACACACTGCAATGCTGTGTCTTCTCTCCCACAGCTGTAACAACCTAAACTGTCTCCAGACATCGCCAGATGTTCCCGGGTGGGAGGACAGAATCATCTGATAACTGCTGCCCTAGAAGGAGGCTGCCAGGTGGTCCAGCACAGCCCAGCATCCAGTCCAGAGCCTGCAGGACAAACACCTCAACTTCTGTTTTTCCACCAGAGGCAGGGCTCAGGATTAGCCACGCGTGTTTACATATTTGTTGAATGGAACCAAATCGCAGCCCTGTCGGCAGCTTCTGCCCGAAGCCACGGGCTGAAAAGGAGTCAGACCCAGAGAGGATTATAACCCTCAACCCCTAAGAATAAAGCCTCATTATCGGGTTTCCCTGGTGGCGTAGTGGTTAAGAATCCTCCTGCCGATGCAAGGGACACAGGTTCAAGTCCTGGTCTGGGAAGATCCCACATGCCACAGAGCAACTAAGCCCATGCACCACAACTACTGAGCCTGCTCTCTAGAGCCCACGAGCCACAGCTACTGAAGCCCGTGTTCCAAAACAAGAGAAGCCACTGCAATGAGAAGCCTGCGCACCACAATGAAGAGTAGCCCCCACTTGCTGCAACTAAAGAAAGCCCGCGTGCCCCAATGAGGACCCAGTGCAGCCAAGAAAAGAAAAAAAAAAAAAACACCCTTAGTACCTTAAGTGAGTAACTGACTCTTAAGCATCTTACACCTTAATAGGCCACTGGGCACCTGTTTCAGTGCTCATGTGAAGACTAAGTGAATTATGAAAATTACTATACTACCCAAAGCAATCTACAGATTCAAAGTAATCCCTATCAAACTACCAATGGCATTTTTCACAGAACTAGAACAAAAAATTTCACAATTTGTATGGAAACACAAAAGACCCCAAATAGCCAAAGCAATCTTGAGAAAGAAAAATGGAGCTGGAGGAATCAGGCTCCCGGACTTAAGACTATACTACAAAGCTACAAAATATGGTACTGGCACACAAACAGAAATACAGATCAATGGAACAGGATAAAAAGCCCAGAGATAAACCCACGCACATATGGTCACCTTATTTTTCATAAAGGAGGCAGGAATGTACAGTGGAGAAAGGACAGCCTCTTCAATAAGTGGTGCTGGGAAAACTGGACAGCTACATGTAAAAGAATGAAATTAGAACACTCCCTAACACCATACACAGAAATAAACTCAAAATGGGTTAAAGACCTAAATGTAAGGCCAGACACTTAAAACTCTTAGAGGAAAATATAGGCAGAACACTCTATGACATAAATCACAGCAAGGTTCTTTTTGACCCATCTCCTAGAGAAATGGAAATAAAAAGAAAAATAAACAAATGGGACCTAATGAAACTTCAAAGCTTTTGCACAGCAAAGGAAACCATAAACAAGACCAAAAGACAACCCTCAGATGGGAGAAAATGTTTGCAAACGAAGCAACTGACAATGGATCAATGGATTAATCTCCAAAGTATACAAGCAGCTCATGCAGCTCAATATCAAAATAACAAACAACCCAATCCAGAAATGGGCAGAAGACCTAAATAGACATTTCTCCAAAGAAGGTATACAGACTGCAGACAAACACATGAAAGGATGCTCAACATCACTAATCATTAGAGAAACGCAGATCAAAACCACAATGAGGTGTCACCTCACACCGGTCAGAATGGCCACCATCAAAAATCTACAAACAATAAATGCTGGAGAGGGTGTGGAGAAAAGGGAACACTCTTGCACTGCTGGTGGGAATGTGAATTGGTACAGCCACTATGGAGAACAGTATGGAGGCTCCTTAAAAAACTACAAATAGAAATACCATATGACTCAGCAATCCCACTACTGGGCATATACCCTGAGAAAACCATCATTCAAAAAGAGTCATGTACCACAATGTTCATTGCAGCACTATTTACAATAGCCAGGACATGGAAGCAACCTAACTGTCCATTGACAGATGAATGGATAAAGAAGATGTGGCACATATATACAATGGAATATTACTCAGCCATAAAAAGAAACTAAACTGAGTTATTTGTAGTGAGGTGGATGGACCTAGAGTCTGTCATACAGAGTGAAGTAAGTCAGAAAGAGAAAAATACTGTATGCTAACACATATATATGGAAATAAAAATAAATGGTTCTAATGAACCTAGGGGCAGGACAGGAATAAAGACACAGACGTAGAGAATGGACTTGAGGACACGCGGAGGGGGAAGGGTAAGCTGGGACGAAGTGAGAGAGTAGCACTGACATATATACACTACCAAATGTAAAACAGGTAGCTAGTGGGAAGCAGCTGCATAGCACAGGGAGATGAGCTCCATGCTTTGCGACCACCTAGAGGGGTGGGATAGGGAGGGTGGAAGGGAGGGAGACACAAGAAGGAGGGGATATGAGATATATGTATACATATGGCTGATTCACTTTGTTATAAAGCAGAAACTAACACAACCCTGTAAAGCAATTTTACTCCAATAAAGACGTTAAAAAAAAATCCCAAAATAAAAAGAGAAAAAAGACTAAGTGAACAGCTTACCTTACAGATAACCAGCTAATTATTCTACACGAAGTTGGTTTTGCTGCCCAGAGAGCCTGGAAGGGGGCCAGCTATGGAATCTCTGTCTGAAGGCTGAGAGGCAAAAAGGCTCCACGTTTGGGGACAGGTCTCAGGGGCCCAGGGTACCTGAGTCCAGTGCCTTTTTTTTTTTTTGGACACTTGGCTTGCTGGATCTTAGTTCCCTGACCAGGGATCGAACCCAGGCCCTTGGCAGTGAAAGTGAGGCGTTCTAACCACTGGACCACCAGGGAATTCCCTCAAACACCATTTAAAAGAGGACTTACCACGCCTCTGAAGGAAGGGGGGATCAAGCCACTGATGAAAGGCACGAAGGAGGAACAAAACAAGGCCTGTGAAGACAAAAGGTAGTGAAACCTCAGCCCAGAGCAGCCTGCCTTTTGTTTCCCTGGGTCTTTATAAGCCTTCTCCCAGCGAGAAGAGCAACAAGCCTGAAAACACTCTTGGCACAGAGGAGGTGCTTTAATAAATGGTTGAATCAACATGAACCAACCTACACACTTATTATTTCAGGCCCAAGTATCAATTCTCTAACGACACCGTCTGCAGACTGTAGCTTCTTGCCCCTGCTCCCCACAAGGGTCACACTGGTCCATCAGAGACAGAACCAAGAGTTGGTGACTAGCTGATTGACAGGGAAGGGGCTAGATCAGGGCTTTGCAAACGCTGACGTTCATCAGAATCTCCTGGAAAGCTTGGCGAACCACAGACTCGGTGCCCCACCCCTAAGGTTCTGATGCTGCAGGTTGGAGGTGGGGCCTGAGAGCCTGCAATTCTAACGAGCTCCCAGTCGATGCCGCTGCTGCTACTGCGGGTCCGAGGCCCATGCTTTGAGTCGCGCCGTGCTAGCGAACATTAAGCAGGATGTAACACTGATGCAGTGAGAGGAAGGGCTCACGTGGGAACGCACAGGTGCCAGCTGCCTAGAAAAAGCCTCTACCAACAAGGTTAAGTGGAAGATGACACTGGCTGCTGAGAAGCTGCTGGTTATATGTGCCAGGCTGCATGCTCGTAGGGACCTGTGTTAAGTGAAATGATATCCAAGCAATTCTCATAAAAGACATCAGCCAAACTAAGTGGTATTTTCATATTGCCAATGAGCTTCTCTGTGCTAGAGGCAAATAAGACACGCTCCCACCCTCGTGGGACTTCACTGGAGGGGTCCTCATTAAGGAACAGGCATCATTGGGAGGAGGGACACATGTGGGATGAGGTCCCTGGAGCAAGAGGTCATAAGCCAAGTCTTGAAGGATGGGGAGGGGTTATTTGAAACTGAAACTGTCCTGGAACACTCCAGTCCTGCATACGCTCTGGACCAGACCGCTGGATGCACTCAGAGTTGATATCACCCTGGTACAGGAAGCTAACCAGCATCGTAGGCAACGAGGTTCTTTTGCATCTTAAGAAAAAAATGGGTCAGGTGGCTTACGACAGCCCTCTCTTTGTTGCTTCTGAAATGAAATGGTCTTTATGACTTGACAACACCCACATAAGCCAACTGCTTACGTCCACGACTTCATCTTTGGACCGAAAATCAGACACCAGCACATTTTCTCCATCGGCCACTCTGGTGAGCGAGATGACAATTTTGCCCGAGAGGAGCTGGTGGACGTTGTCTGGGAGGTATCTCTGGAGACCATCTCGGAGGTGCTTGCTCAAATTGAAGGCTGGGTGGAGGATGCCAATGTTCCGACTCCTGGCGCTCCGGACGAGGTCCACGAGGGCCTGCAATGTCTGCTCTGGGCGGAGAGAGACCAATATACAAAGGAATGTACCACCCTGGGATGGGAATGCTTTGTGGCAGGACCAGAAACCTGGCAGCAGGGAAGCTGCTGACCTTTCCCTTTCTCTAGGCCTGGGCTGTCTCATCCGGCAGCCACGTGTGGCTCCTGGACCTGAGATGTGGCTAGCCCAAACTGAGATGGGTAAAAGACACACTGGATCTCAAAGGCTTAGAACAACAACAAAAAAATGTAAAATATCTTCTGAATAATGTTTTATATTGATTAGATGGGAAAATGATAGTATTTTGGCTGGACTGGGGTACATAAAATTAATTTCACTTATGTCTTTTACTTTTTCCATGCGGCTACTAGGAAATGGAAGATATGCCTATTTCTGGTGGTTAGTGCTGCTCTAGGCCCTCCCTGGCCACAGGAACGAGCCTCCAGAGGCCCACCGAGCCCTCTCCTCATCTCCATCCCTCCATCAAGGCCAGAAGCCAGGCACTCACAGTGTCAGAGCTTGAGCACGAATGAGCCTAACACTGAACAGAGAAGAGAGCAAGCGCAGCCTTGGACCTGAGTTTGAATCCTGCCTCTACCGCTTACTAGCTGAGCAACTAAAATAAGCCACTTCACTGCCTCTCAGAGTCTCAGACTGCATGTTTTTTGTTTGTTTTGTTTTGTTTTTTGCGGTACGCGGGCCTCTCACTGTTGCGGCCCCTCCCGTTGCGGAGCACAGGCTCCGGACGCGCAGGCTCAGCGGCCACGGCTCACGGGCCCAGCCGCTCTGCGGCATGTGGGATCTTCCCGGACCGGGGCACGAAGCTGCCTCCCCTTCATCGGCAGGCGGACTCTCAACCACTGCGCCACCAGGGAAGCCCTCAGACTGCATGTTTTTAATGTGGGACCACACTCAACTACCTTTCAGAAATAGAGAAGATTAGATACACTACAATCTATAGGTGCTCAACCCAGATGAAGCACCTAATAAACAACTAGACTTAACTTTTAACCTCTAATGTCAGAACTACCAGACCATCCAGTGGGCACAGGGCACGTGCATGCTCCATCAGACCTCACTCACTGGCTTGAACCCCTCTGGCTGGTCTGCACTGCCCTAGCAGGCAAGAGTACCTGTCCCAGCCCGAGCCCTAGTCATCCGTAAAACCTGGGATGCAGAAGGCCGGACACACATCAGCAGGTCCTGACCCACTTCTGACCTCCACTCAGCTCTCCCCGCACATGTGGCCCCACTGAGCCCGGGCAGAAGGCACAAAATTGCACACAGCTGGCTGGTTCTGCCAGTCTCTCCTGCCAAGTCAGCCTGGGTTTGGAGGCCCTCTCAGGAGCCACGCCAAGTCACAGGCCCTGGGAAATGCTCCCTGGCGGTCCCCACGTGAGACAGGCAGTTAAAGCAGGAAACTGGGGCTCCCAGAACCTTCGCAGTAGTTCTTGCCAGGACCTCCAGATCCACTTTCCAGGGACTTGGTGGTCCCGAACCTCTCCCTGCAGGACACAATCCCAGGCTGCACCTGTCCTCTGCCTGTTAGGAACGCCCTCTACGCTGCAGTCAGGGCACTTCATGTGCTGGGGTCTGTGCATTTGAATCTGGTCCCAATTAAACAGTTGACCATGTGGCTGTCTACAGGTCACAACCCTGGGACACGAGGGCTGGCTTTTATCACTGCTCAAGCCCAAGGTGGCCAGTCTATAATCCTCCTTGAGGTCACGTTTCCTGCCCTTTGCTCCTCTCCCCCTCGATGGGGAAAGCGGCCACTGTGGCCTCTCCTAATCCCCACCTCTCCATCAGCCCAGGGTCTGCTCCCTGATCCTATCCAATGGCAGGGCTGTGCTTACTGGCAAGGGATTCCTGCTAGCAGTGTCCGACACAGCAGTCCCTGGGTAGAGAGTAAAGAGTAAACCGTTAAGGAAGCCCAGACAAACAGGGGCTAATGAAAAGGTGCATTATCTTCCTGTCTGGGGGCCTTTGGATGCCAACAGCTCCATGCTGCCACTTGCTCCAGGCCCTGCTCCCTGGCTAGGATCCCAGGCCAAGGATGTCATACCCTAGTAATTTAGGCCAGCTGGCCACAAGCCCCAGTCCGCCCCTCCCACTGGTACCCACGAGTACAGAGATGCTTCATTAGGACAGGATTCAAATGCACAGGACCTCGTTTCCAGGGCGCTGAGCCGGGGTGTGGTGGGGAGGAGAGGAGGGGATGTGGGATGTCCAGCCCCCAAGAAGGGTCTCAAACACCGGAAAAGGAGACAACTCTCCTACCTCCCCTCAACCCCCTCCACAAAACACCTCTCCCCAGCCCCCTTTCAATCCAAGCCAGCAAGTTGCCCTCTACCTGAGAGGCACCCAGCTGCCCCCAGCGCTCCCACGAGAGCTGGGCGGAGATCAAAGGCGCCCGGGGCAGGGGGCTCTCCAGTCCCTCTGGTCCCCAGAGAGAAGAAGGTAGCCACCCCGGGCCACAGTCCAAAGCCTCCTTCCTGGACTGGCCGGAAGCAGGGCAAATCGGGCCTCCGACGGCCCCCCGCCCCCCCACCTCCCCGACCCCCCCCGCAGGCGTCGCGCTCCCTCCTCCCCGTCGCTCCGAGACAACCTGGCTCTCAGTCCCAGGCTGGGTCGGGGGGACCTTTCTTCAAGCCCGGGCGCCAAAAGGGAGTCGGGACGAGGAGGTGCTCCGGGTTCCCACGCCCAGAAGAGCCGCCCACCCGGCGCGCCCTCCTCCCAGGCCCGGCAACAGAGCTCCCCGGTGCGGGGCAAAAAGACGCACTGGAGGAGGTATCTGTCTGGGGAGACCCCGGGTGTACCCCGCAGTTTCCGTTTCCAATCCCGGCTCCACCGCGCGCCCCCTCCCCGCGAGGAGCCCCGCGGCGGCCCGGACCTACCCAGCGGGACCCCAGAGAGGAAGAAGGCGCAGTGCAGCGCCCCGGCCGAGCACCCGAAGAACCTGCGCGCGTTGCGGAGGAGGTGCGGGGCGCGCTCGCTCAGGCAGCGGGTCACCCCGATGTGATAGAAGCCCAGGAAGCCGCAGCCGGCGAAGGACAGGCTCCAGCCGCGCTCGGGGTCGTACATAGCGGCGGCGGGTCGGGCGTCCGGGGTCCGAGAGCGCCGCGGCTCCGCCCAGCGCCCACTCTGGCTCTCAGCGGGCCCGGGTGCACTCACCCCAGGCATTCCCGGCGTGACGTCACCGGGCCGGCCCCGCCCCCGCTCGGACCACGCGAGGGAGCCGGTGGGCGGCCCAATGCTGGGGCAGCACGCGGGCCTGGACCCGGGCAGAGGAGAGGGGAGGACCCGTGCCCGCGTGAGGGTGGAGAGAGGTTTCCGACGCTCCAATGACAGTGGGTGTCGTGGAGAGAAACAGCTGCCTTTCCGTTCCTTTTCATCCCTTAAACCAGGGAGAAACTAACAGTGGCCCACTTAGGTTGTTAATGTTTTTTTGATGCTTTATCATTTCCCTTTTTACGAGTCAGCAAGCCTTCAGCAGACACCAGCATCTGAATAGAATTTCATGTCTGATTTCCTGCAGGTTTATGAATGATGTCTTCAATTCATGGCAAGCGGTAGAGATTTTTCATTTAATGATAATGACACGAAGCTTCCGTTTCAAAGTTTCACTTCTAAGTAAAAACTGTGAATAACAGGTGCTTGGTGCTGGGAGGTGGGGTGGGCAGTGCAGGACCATGGATGTTCTGGAGGCTCAGGCCTGGGTGATTCCTGGTGCCCTTAGGAAGTGTCTAGGATCCCCTTGACCTCTGTGTCCACACTGTACGGAGCATTTCCAGAGCAGCGCACACAGGGAGGTTAGACCTTTGCCCAGAGATGCACAGCCAGCAACCCAGGTTACTGGACCATACTACTCCCTGTTTTGTGGACGGAGAAGCCCCCTCCCCTCTCCTCCAAGGCCCACATGGAGTGCACAGTGTGGGCTTTGGGATCAGGCCCCACCTCCCACCCCGTGTCCTCTGTAAAACGACGGGTGGAGATGCTGCCAGGATTCAAAATGTCACCTGTGAGGCCCCTGGACACAGGGGTTATGCATGACCCTCCCACCCACACAGCTTCCCAAGTCTGAGGCATCCCCTGCTTGGGCTGAACCTGTGCCTGGAGGTGTCAGGGGGCCAAGGATCGGGGCAGAGGCTGAGGCTGGGCTGCTTCAGGGACTGCAGACCCCCAGGGTGGGTCATTCTGTCTCCCATCTATGGACTGGAATCCCAGGGAGTGGATGCTGCAGGCCCTAGTGACCACCTGGGCCAACAGTGACATCACACAGACACTTCATAGGTTGAGGCCCAGAGCGAGGAAAAGGCTGGTCCCTCTGTCTGTCCCTGACCATGTTGGCTTTGCTGGGTGGGGGGAGGAGGAGGGGGTCAGCGCTCACAGGCCTGTCTCGGCTGACTGCCCTCCACACCCACCCTGCACTCAGGGCTGGGATAGAAATGAGATTTCTGGATGGGAAAACTGAGCCTGTTGTCAGGGTCAGCTGGGACCACAATCTTGCACTTCCTGCCCCTTACCTGGGACCCTTCATCCTGCACCTGCCAGCCCTCCTGCGTTGCATGATTACCCTTAGGACTAATGCCAGGAATGCCAGGATCGGGGCGGGAATTAGAGGCTGTTCTTGCAGTCCCCAGATGAGTCATCCTGCCGCCAGCCACTGGCATTTGTACTCTCTCCCTATCCACAGACACACATTCATGGCAGACCGCCTGGGAAATGTGTCCTCCCTGGCGTGACGCAGATGTAGGTGGGAAAGGAGCAGGGTTGAGGAGTGATGTCCTCTTCGTGGCTGTATGTTGACAGCAAGTGCACCCCTCCTTTGCCCGAACAAAGAGAAGAAAGGACTGGGCAGGGGTCCCATGTCCCAGTGCTCCCTCGGGGCAGGATGTGGCTGGGTCTGTGAGCTTTGACATCAGACCGAACAACGCAAATGTAGGCTTCTCCACTCATTAGCAGAGTTAGTTAGACCTGGCAGGCATCATTTACCTCTTAGCTTAGTTTCCTTATCTGGTCCATCGGGGAGAAAGTAACCGTGTGAGGGTAAGCTGTTTTTCTGCGGAGGCCATGCTGTAATGTAAGGCATGCGGGATCTTAGTTCCCTGACCAGGGATCGAACCCTCACCTCCTGCAGTGGAAGCACAGAGTCTTAACCACTGAACCGCCAGGGAAGGCCCCAGGGTAAGCTGTTTTTACCCACCATGCTTCTGACACCGATTATGTCAACAACTTTCCAACATCACTTCTACGACTCTCAGAAACACCACCTGGGTGTCCAACGTTCTGGTCAGTTCTGACACTTGCTACCCAGAGTTAGCACAGACCCCGCGGGTGAAGGCCTCGGTCCCACAAGACTGGCCCCGCTTCAGATGCCAGGGGCAGATCGGGTCCCCGGGGTACCCACACTTCTGTCTGACTTGGCGCCAACGTCGGGGGGCCCCACGACTCCCCCCTTATGATTTGCTAGAACAGCTCACAGGACTCAGAACTTTACTGGCAGCCGAAGTGTTTAGGAATGAATGGTCAAAGTTCCATCTGATAGCCTGGAGGCAATTAAGGTCGCAGGACACAGGGTGGCGTTACCTGGAGATAGCAAGTGTCCATTTTCTTGCTTCCCTTCATGTTCTAATTCACGGTACTTGTGATATAACAAGGGTAATAATGGTACTTGTGATATAACAAGGGTAATAATGGTACTTGTGATTAACATTGTTTTGTCAATAGTTGTACCTGAAGACTGAGGAATACTTTGCAGTGTTAAGCAGTTCATGTTGCTATTAAGCTGGTATATTCACAGGCCTGGCCATAACGTGTGAAACTTGATACTTGTTTACTTTGGCAGCTAGGTGGGTATGGGACAGTAGAATTGCAACTGATTTTATCCTGATAAAAATATTTAATAAGGTTTCAACTTTCAGCCATATTAAATAATTGAGGTTTAAAACTTTTAGATCATTTTCACATATATAGAGAGTGTCCAACTCGGCTCAGTTTGCCAGGCACTTTTCTGGTTTGGGCATTGAAAGTCCTACATCCTGGGAAAACTTTTGGTCCCAGACAAACTGGGACCGTGGGTCAACCCCACGACACTTAGACATATCAGGGGTAGGTCTGCCTGGCCTGTAAGTCTTCAAGAGGATGGTCCTAGGATTATTCATCTTATTGAATAGGAAATGGCCAACCCCCTGGCCGGGAGATCAATGGGAAGGTGCCGAGCATGAGAGACCAGCTCGGAATATAAACAAACACTCAGCGCTCCTCATTGCTTATGGGTTGTCTATTTGCAAAGTCGCCTACTCGCTGAAGCATATTTGTAACTAACTCCAGGTGAATACTCACAGCTCTTTTTCGGCCATTCATGGACGTCTGCCGAGCAGCCAAAAAATCGGAGTTGCCCAATACACGCATTCCCAGCTGCTGTCGAACAAGTCCACGGTGTCCCTTCTTGTTTCAGTCCCTGCTATAGACAATGGTCCTTCTTGTGGCTGTTTTATTTATTTATTTCACATTTTGGTGCTCTTTTGTGGTGACTTTGCTGTTTAAAATGGGCCTCCCCCAAAATAAAGGGGGCTTCCCTGGTGGTGCAGTGGTAGGGAATCCGCCTGCCAATGCAGAGGACGTGGGTTCGAGCCCTGGTCTGGGAGGATCCCACATGCCGAGGAGCAGCTGAGCCCGTGTGCCACAATGACTGAGCCCACGTGCCACAACTGCTGAGGCCTGTGTACCTAGGGCCTGTGCTGTGCGGCAGGAGAGGCCACTGCTGTGAGAAGCCTGCACACCGCCACGAAGAGTGGCCCCCTGCTCACCGCAGCTAGAGAGAGCCCGCGTGCAGCAACGAAGACCCAACACAGCCAAAAAAAAAAAGGACCCCAAGCCTAGTGCTAAGAGCCATCTGGTGTTGCCAAGCTCAAGAGGCTGTGACAGCCTTAACGGAGAAAATGTGTGTGTCGGGTGAGCTTCGTTCCGGCACAAGTCATAGTGCTGGTGAAGTCAGCGTTAATGAATTATCAGTGTATATCACACAAGGTTCCTTTAAACAGAAGCACCCATCACACAAGGTTGTATGTTGATCACTTGATGGAAAGTGTGGTGACTGGAAGCTCGCAGGAACCCCACTTTGTATTTCCCCTAGGAGCAGCAATTTGGAATTCACTGATGAACTGGTGAGTTTCTAGAACATAACAGCTGTGAAGAAGGAAGGGAGTGGGAGGTGCCTGGAACTCTGGGGTTTGTTTCCTCCATGGGACTGGATGTCCAGAGCGGCCCCCGCTCTGGCTGTGCTGGCTCCACTCACCCCTACCTACAGTGCGGGGCAGGATGACGAAAGGCATCCTTCTTACCCGGTTACCAAATCCCAGTGCCTGAGGATGAGCCTGTGGGAGGCCAGATGCCTTGACCCTACCACCGTCCTGCCCTCCGTGGCCCGACCACCCCCATACACCTGGCCTGCCATTTCCTAACCACACTAGCAGCCCCGTGTGCCCCTCACTTCACCCCTCAGCCCTGCCCCTCACCCAGCTCCCCAGCTCTGGCTCTAAGTCCCTTTTTTTTTTCAATCATGATAAAATATACGGAACATAAAATTTACCATTTTAACCGTTTTTGAGTGTATTTGGCTTTCTTCAGTACCCAGTTGGAAGCAGGGACAAAAATGAGGGAAGCTGTCAGTGATTAATCAGGCCCTGGTCCTTTGAGGTCGATGGTTACGGGGTTATTGTTTGGCTTTCTGGGCTGGTTTCTGGAGATAGTGGTCTGACTTCCTACAACTCTAACTTACCCAGCAGTTGTCCTGGGCTGGCTACTGTACAAGATAGATTGGTTTCCTGGGCTGGTTGCTGCAGGTTGTGGGTCAGATTTCTCTTTTTATATATGATCTGGCTATTGTCCATTCCTATATTCAGTCTCTGTGGGGAAGTGGACAGAAACTGTGCGTACGCAAGACATGGAAACAACCTAAATTCAGATGAATGGATAAAGAAGATGTGGTACATATATGCGAT
>RJWK010057141.1:0-14235 GCA_004363435.1 Platanista minor
TGAAGGGCCTGGGGGCAGGACAGGAATAAAGACACAGACCTACTAGAGAGTGGACTTGAGGATATGGGGAGGGGGAAGGGTAAGCTGTGATAAAGTGAGAGAGTGGCATGGACATATGTACACTACCAAACGTAAAATGGATAGCTGGAGGGAAGCAGCCGCATAGCACAGGGAGATCAGCTCAGTGCTTTGTGATCGCCTGGATGGGTGGGATGGGGAGGGTGGGGGGGAGGGAGACGCAGGAGGGAGGAGATGTGGGAGCATGTGTATATGTATAATTGATTCACTTTGTTGTGGGGCAGAAACTGACACCATTGTAAAGCAATTATACTCCAATAAAGATGTTAAAAAAAAAATTACAAGTCATGTTATAGCCCTTTCGGTATTAGCTCTTCCCCCAGCATTAATATTCTTTTCTTTTTTTGCCGCGCCGTGAGGCATGCAGGATCTTAGTTCCCCGACCGGGGATCAAACCCATGCCCCCCTGCATTGGGAGCGTGGATTCTTAACCACTGGACCTCTAGGGAAGTCCCCAGAGTTAATATTCTTGACTTGATTCCTTTCTACATTATAAAGGTAGTTTGTTCTCCTTAGTTACATTGATTACTGCTGTTTTTCTGAAGTATTACCTCTTGGTCAGTTTATTTAGGTAACTGAATTGAATTGTTTCAATAGCATTTGTAATTTTTTCCATATGTATATTCTGAAAGAAAGGTCATGCTGCTGAAAAAAAAGTGGGTTAATTAACATGAGAAAAAAGAAAAATTTTTTCATATTTATTTAGTAAAATATAAAAGTTCTTTGAAAAGGTAGCAAAGAAAGGTAAGATTAATCTCATCTTAAAGGGAAAATAATAATCTTGGACAGCTAAAAGAAAATCTACGTGTGAAAAAAGCCTGGAAAACATTTTCAGAGGAACTTTAATTGAAGAATAGGATGTTTCATGTGAGGATAATGTCATCCTGTAATTCTGATTTCAGCTTCAACAGATAGGATAGAGTAAATGCAAATTGAAAATAAATTAAGAACTGATGTTGAGAAATACCTTCCATTTAGGGAATAATTAAGTGGTGGAAAGGTGATTGGAGTTCAGTCAATAAAGCGGGGATGCTCAGAAATCATAATTATTCAGGTAACAAATGCTTTTCTTAATGTGACGCTCTGCCGTGGAGGTTTGAGGAGTAGAAAAAAGAAGAGGTTATAACTGTCATGTTGTTTTCCTTTTGACTTCTATCTTTCAAATCCTAGTACAGTAAGTCCCCTACATACGAACCTTCAAGTTATGAACTTTCAAAGATGCGAATGTGTGTTCACATGTCCAATCATGTAAGTTAGTTCATGTGCCTGGTGTACCTTGTCACATGTGTGCATCTTCTACAAATGGTTTTGCTTTTGTGTGCTTTACTGTACGGTACTGTATACAGTACAGGAGTACAGTATCTTTATTTCAAGCCCAGGATATTCACTTGATGCCAGCCCCTGTATGCCAGCTGTTGTACTGTACTATGGTACTTTTCAAGGTACTGTGCAGTAAGATTTACAATGTTTTCTATATTTTTTGTTTGTTTTTCATGTATTATTTGTGTAAAAAGTATTATAAACCTATTACAGTACAGTACTATATAGCCAATTGTGTTAGTTGGGTACCTAGCCTAACTATGTTGGACTTACAAGCAAATTGGACTTACGAACGCACCCTTGGAACGGAACTTGTTCGTATGTAGGGACTTACTATATTCAGTGGGCTAACTTTTTTTTTTTTGCGGTACACGGGCCTCTCACTGTTGTGGCCTCTCCCATTGCGGAGCACAGGCTCCGGCCGCGCAGGCTCAGCGGCCATGGCTCACGGGCCCAGCCGCTCCGCGGCATGTGGGATCTTCCCAGACCGGGGCATGAACCCGTGTCCCCTGCATCGGTAGGCGGACTCTCAACCACTGCGTCACCAGGGAAGCCCTCAGTGGGCTAACTTTAAATTCCACTATAGAAGCTGGTATTTCAGAGTGGTGGCTCCCTTGACCTTTAAGGAAAAACAGAAGGGCTTATTTGAAAATTCTGCATTGTTGGGTTGTGCATTGTGGTTCCTAAGGTTTTGATTTGGCCAATTTAATTGTCTCTCTAGGCTGTGAATATGGCTTTAAGATTCAGCTTTATTTTATGTTTTGGAGATTGTTAGGGAAGGAATTATTTGTCTGTATCTACCTATCTATCTGTGTGTCTGTCTATGTATCCATCCATCCATCCAGCCAGCCATCCATCCATCCATCCATTCTATCCGTAAAAGACATTTTGAATAGAGTGTTGTTGCCTTGCTCCTACTATGTGGCAAGCGCTTGGACTGGCACAGGGTGACTAAGACACAATTCCAGGGGTCAGTTGTCTTTCACCTAGAGAGGGCAGTTGCACAAGCTTTTAAGTAAACAGACTGAACAGGCAGTTAGAATTTTAAAAAGTGAAACAGCATAGGATGCTGTGTGAGCTCCTGGGAGGGTTAGCTGATGCCTATGGGCCTCAGGAAAGCGACCTAGGGAGAATGGATATCTAAACTAAGATCAGAAGAATGAATACAAGTGAGAGAAAAAGTTGGGAGGTGGAGGTGAGGAGGGCTATTAAGATCGAGGGAATCAATGACATGTCAGAGGTTTGGAGGTAAGAACTGCAAATTGCTCAGTGTGGCTGAAGTGGGATGTGAGAAGTAAAGATAAAGGCTGGAAAGTTAAGCTAAGACCAATTAATGAAGAGTCTTGTAAGCCACGGTTAGGAGTTTGGATTGTATTCTAAAACTAACCCTGAAAGGATTTTTTAAAATGTAAAATTTAACATTATTGAAAAAAATATTGAATCAGTCAATATAAGTAAATATTGACGTAGAAGAAATGATATACCAGATATGTGTGCCCTCATTTGAAATGTATCAGCTATTAATATTTTGACACATTTGTTTTAGAGCATATGTTAAAGACCAAATTATATCAACATTGATAAATCTTAAAAATAATTTTAAGTGTAAACAAGCTGCAGAATGTATTGAATGGTACCATATATAAAGTCCAAATATCCTCAGAAATTACGATGTAATGTTTATGTATTCATAACTACATTCAAAAATACAAAAATGTTCATGGAAATTATAAACACTGAATTAAAGATTGTGGACTTCTCTAGAGATAATGGGAGAGGAGGGTCTTCTGTTGTGTCTGTAATTCCTCAATGAAAATAAAAATAATATCTGAAGCAAATATGCAATAATGCTAATTTGTAAAGCTGAGTGATGATTACCTTAATTTCAGTTGCTTGGAAGTAGAATTTGAGACAGAGATTTGTGTGCCCTTGAGAACAGTTCCTAAAAGAAACAAGAAGGTTTGGGTGGAGGGAAAAACTGAACTGCAATTCAGTTACAACAGGGGCAGCATCTGATTCCATAGGGAGCCCTGGAGCTGGGGTGGTTCTTCAGAGGTTTCCCCAAGTGAGACCATGGTGTTTGGTCTTGGGACTCATGTTTTGACCTGTATACTGACTTTAGGCTGACCCTGGGAAGGAGATGAGGTGAAAGTTTGGCCAAGCCAATTACCTTCAGCCAACTGCCATTCCTGGAGTGATGCGCAGCTGTGAGCCCTCAGCTGCCAGCATTTTCAGCTGCTGGCGGAACGAGCGTATGCATTACCTTCTGTGTAGTGCACCGTAGAATCCCTTACAATGATATACGTTGTGCCATATTACTATTGTCTATTTGCAGGTTTGAAATATTTCATAATTTTTCAGCATTAAAAAAAAAATTCTCCAATTTCTAGGTGCTTCTCAAACTACTCCTCCAGCACACACACGCGTACACACACACACACACACACACACACACACCCCATAACATAAACCCCAATTCAAATATCTGGTCACATACTTACTATTTGTTTTTCTCTGGCAATTGGAGATTCCCTCCTCTCTCTCACTCCTGGTTTTAGAAGGTTTTGCTGCCTCTGAGAGGTTTTAAACAGATGGCTGATCTGATCAGATTTACTCTTTAGGAGAATAGATGACTTGGGTTGGGGTAGTGGATGGGGCAAGGCTAGAGGCCTGGAGGACCACTGTGTGACCATCACAGTTGAAGGGGGAGGGGTATTGTTGGCCTGAACTAAGGAGTGGTGGTTGGGATGGAGAAGAGGTGAGAGTTGGAAAGCTTTAGGTAGGAGAGAGCCTTGATGGGACAGAGTGGTAGGGAAGAACTCTGCTTTGTGCCTTCAATACCTGGCAGGTGAAGCCTTTCTGTTAAGGTTTTGGGGGGATGGAGATGAGTAAGGGGATGTATTCTTTCTTTCTATCTATCATCTATCTACCTACCTACCTACCTACCTACCTACCTACCTGTTATCTGTATCGCCCAAGAGAGTGGCCTGGACTGGGATCACATCCTTGAAAACTGGCAGCTGGAATCTTGACTGTTTTCTTCAGTATCTGCAGAACTCTCTTATATATATCCTTAAAATTTCTCAAAACTTCATCAAGAACTGTTTTATTTCTCTTCATATTGGTTTGGCCAAAAAGTTTGTTCGGGTTTTTTATGGAAAAACCCAAATGAACTTTTTGGCTAACCCTGTATTTTCTGAGATTTTTGACTGACCCTAGAATGAGCATCTGGAGAAAGGGTAATTCAAGAGATGGTAGATTATGGCAGTGGAAGTTGAGGAATAAGAAGTGGTTTTTGATTTTTAATATTTTTAGCAGATATTGGTAGTTTACCTCTTGGGAATTGACTGCATTTATCTCCCAGAGTCATAGGAAACCGACTTGCAGATGTTATTCTAGCTGACTTGGTTAGCTTGGGGAGGGAGTGGAAAGGGTTATTAAGAAATGCTTGTAACGTGTACAGAATTTTTACAAATGTGCCTCTGCACATTTTCAGGGAAAAATTACCACAGTTTTCATTTTTTTCTCAAAGGAGGCCTACGAGTCACCAAAAAGTTGCATCTTATTAGAGTTGCCTCTTGTGGGGTTTCAGTCTTTTCTGATGGGAATTAAATTGGTGATCTGACATTCTGGCATGAGTTTGGGGACCCACACTATTGCCACAGCTCAAATTCTGGGCCTTATGTTGCTTCTGTTGTCTCAGAGCCATTCAAACAAAAGAACTGATTGTCAGAATTAGGGTGAGTAGACACAAAGTTTGAAGGGTAAAATTTCTGATAAAGTCTGACCCAGTTTTGCATATAATGAATTTTTATTTGTTGATGAATCTTTCCCTTTTGTTGCTAAAAGTGGCAAATAATCAGACATAAATGACTAATTATCTGGTTCAGAATTCTTTTTTTCATTAGTGAAACTTGTGCTTAATCAAGCTCAGGTGGAGTGAGATCACAGTGCCTTATTTTTTCTAACATCAAACATTTTTCAAAAATGTTGATACATTTGTCATTTGAAAACAAGCCAAACAGTCTCTCCCATACTCATGGAGTAAGAGTAGTGGTCCTCACAAGAGCACCCCACTTCCTGATGATCTTTCCGGTACCTCCTTTCTCCCACCCTCTTATTCCTGGAGAGGTCAGGTTGTGTTCCCTTTGCTTCCATGTCACATCCTGACCAGACCTCCCAGCTTAAGTCTCATGTCATTGAATTGCATCACCCACTAAATCTCATTGTTGGGAGGGCACCCATCACTCCCTCTCATTTCTCGGTGATTTTAGCTCTTGATTCACTGTCACTGTATTTAAAAGTTACTCTTTTAAAACAAATTTTTGGTTACCAAAGGGGGAGGGGGGGAGGGATAAATTAGAAGGTTAGGATTAACATATAGACACTACTATATATAAAATAGATGACCAACAAGGACCTACTATATAGCACAGGGAACTATACTCAATATTTTGTAATAACCTGTAAGGGAAAAGAATCAGAAAAAGAATATATATATATATGTGTGTGTATATACACACACAAACACACACACACACACGTATAACTGAATCACTGTGCTGTATACCTGAAACTAACATGATATTGTAAATCAACTATACTTCAGTTAAAAAAAAGTTACTCTTGTTTTAGTGATTTCAATGTAAACATAGATGATTCTTCCAACACTCTACTCTCACAGTTTTTGAGATTCTCTTTCTAGTGATCTTGTCGTCCACTTCAGTGCCTATGTCCTGGCCAAACCATCATTTAGGACTGCAACTCCTCCATAATCTGAATTTCAAGTGTCACACTTTCTGCCCAAAGCATCTTATATTTCTAGCTCACGCCCTCTTTTTTTTTTTTTTTTCTGTGCCACATGGCTTGTAGCATCTTAGTTCCCGGACCAGGGATTGAACCCAGGACCCCTGCAGTGGAAGTGCAGAGTCCTAACCACTGGACCACTAGGGAATTCCCTAGCTCCCTCTCTCTTTTATCATAAGTTTAGCAGTCTCTGCTCCAGCAGGGCCTGTAATCTATCAACCCACTACCATTATGCTGTTGCCCATCCCTTCGTGTCCTCTCTTTGCCCTTTACTGAGATTACATGTTCAGTCGAAATCACTCCTTTCTCATGCCTTCAATTCCCTTGCTGTCCTTGCTTCATCACATCTCTGTCAGACTCCACCCCTGGTTAAATCTAACTCTACACCTATTCTGTACCAGCCCCCATGCAGAGGAACATGACTGGAGAAAAACACATCCTTCCTTCCTTGCCTCATTGTAATTTGTGATCACATGTGAGACCTTAATGTGACTTGGTGACCATCTCCCACTGTTCTACATGATTATTTCATACCATCTCCTCTTTCCTGAAACATTCACCCCTTCCTCCCTATTCTGACTCTTAGCTCATGACTTTGCCTACTCTTGTCCTAAGAAAATTGAAGTCAACTGAAGAGGAATCCACAAGGTCTGACACCACATCTACCTCTAACTGGCACCCACCCAAGGCCACCCCAACCATGGAATGGTATCCCATCCTCTCTTGCTCACTCGAGGACATTTTCCCTCTCCCTTCTGCATCCATACTATTTTCCTCTCTAGTGGATTTTTTCCATCAGCATACCAACTGTTATTTTTATTCTCCCACCTCTTTCCAAATGTTACCTCATTTCTCTGTTCCCCTTTTTGAAAGACTTCCTCAGAAGTGTTTTATATACATAGTTGCAATTTCTCTCCTTTCATTCTCTCTTGAAACCAGTTTAATGGCACTTTAGGGCATAGCCCCTACCATTCAACTGAAACTGCTCTTAGCAAACTTACTAGAGACTTCCCTATTGCTAAATCCAGGGGTCAGTTCCCAGTCCTCATTTTGCTTCATCTCTCAGTAGTATCAACACAGTCCATCATTCATACCTTCATGAAACACTTCCTTCACTTGGCTTCCAGGATATACTACACTCTCCCAGTTTCCCTCTCATTCTTCTTTGCTGATTCTTCTTCCCAACATTGGAGGACCCGGGGTATAGTCCTTGGACCTCTTAGTTATCACCACTTGCTCTCTTTGTCATCTCCCCAGTTTCATGGTCTTAAGTGCCATCTGAACACTGGACTCACATTTCTATCTCTGGCCCAGACCTCTCCCCCTGAGCTGCATACTTGTATATCCAACTGCCCGCTTGGCATCTCTACTTGTATGTTAAAATCTTAACTCCTGATCTCCCCTCCAAGCCAAACCTGATCCCACAGTCTTGCTCATCTCTCCTAAAGGCAGTCTGATTCTTCCAGTTGCTCAGATTGAAGGATGAAAAATATGGAGTCATCCTTGTAGTCCTTTCTTTCTCTTATAACCACATCCGGTCCCTCAGCAAATCCTGTTTGCTCTATTTTCCAAATACTGTTTATACAGAACCTTGTCGTATTTTACCATCTCCACTGCCACTGCCGTGGTCTAGGCCACCATACACTTGCCTGAATTTCTGCAGTCACTCCTCACTGGTCTCCCCACTTTCTGCCTTGTCCCACTAAGGCTGGTCTGAACCAGCAGCAGAGTGAGCCTATTAAAAACAGAAGTAGATTTTGTCATTCTAGGTCCACAATTCTGCAGCCACTTCCCATTTTACTTATAATAAAAGCTAAAGACCTGACAGTGACCCACAGGCCCTGGGTGATCTGGCTTTATCTCCCCTTGCCCTCTTGCTCCTTGTACACAGCCAGCCCTCCCTCCCAGTTCAGGGCCTTTGCCCTAGTGGCCCCTGCCTGGAGCACTCTTCCCTCAGGTAATCTTATGGGTGACCACCTGATTAAAAGTGTAAACCCTTCTTTCTTCAGCACTCTCCACCCACTTTACCCAGCTTAATTTTTTCCCATAACACTTCTCACCCAGTAGCATACTCTACAATTTACTTGTTTGGTTGCTGATGTTTGCCTCTTTCCACTAGAATGTAAACTCCATGAGGGCAGGTCTTTTGTATGAATTGAATTGCTAGTATCTAGAATAGTACCTGGCACATGGTATGTGTTCAATAAATATATGTTTTTTGTTGCTTTCAATAAAGGTGTAATCCCTGAAACAAATAGCAGTTTCATCTTTATTATATCTTTATTGTACTGATTGATTAGCTCCATGTTAGCCTATGACCGTTTCCCAAATGCTGGTTGACAGACCACTTGATCTTTTCAACACTCAGACATGAAATGAGAAGACTAAGGCCAATATAATGTAGATACATGTCAGTGTAAGGTTGTCAACTGCCTTTTGTTTTCCAAGATTGTCCTTTATTCAGAGACTATGTTAACTTTTTATTTGGCACAAAAATGACCATTTAATGAAATGATGGTGATAATTTTTCTATGAGATGAATTCTGGCAGTAGGAAGCTATCTTTAGATTAAGCACTCCAAAAGGACCCAGGTATAAGGTTCTTGACAGTAAGGATGCTAATACTTTGTTGTCTTTCCTCCCTCTCTCCCTTCCTTCCTTCTTCCCTTTCTTCCCTTCCTCCCTGCTTTTCTTCCTCCTTCCCTCCCCCCCTCCCTTCTTCTTTCTTTTCTTTCTTCCTTCTTTCCTTTCTTTTGCCTTAGAAGTCTTTCTGAAAACAAGTCTTAGCTGGAGGCCCGTTTTAGGAATGCGACAATGCATTGCTGTTCTCTTTAACACAGGCTGACAAATGGGGTAGCTTTTAAGGGATGGGAGTGTCAGGAAGCCCACCTCAGGCCCCTGAGGGTCCTTCATGGTTTTTGGAACCTAAATTAAAATCACTGCTTTAGTTGATCAATTGTAGAAAACCTGGACACCCTATTAAAAAGAAAGAACTTACCTTAGTCTCAGAGAGTTAGGTTCTATTTTTGTTCTTCAAATAACCAGGTTTATGACCTTGAAATAATTAGTTTCTCTGTGCAGTTAATTGATTTGTTTGTAGGGTAAGGAGTGTGGGCTAGATGATCTAACACTGATGGCTTTAGAAGCTCCAGAGAACCAAATTGTTAGCATTTAATTGTCAAAGCTGTTTTAGGGAAGGGTTGTGTTTTGTTACCTTCTTCCTCACTGCTATAATTTGTTTTGTTTGCATTGATCTTGTGACTGTCCCAAATATTCTATACACTTGGATTCGTACAAGCAATATTGTTGTTAGGATTAGAGCCTTTTTTTTTTTTTTTGGTACGCGGGCCTCTCACTGTTGTGGCCTCTCCCGTTGCGGAGCGCAGGCTCCGGATGCGCAGGCTCAGCGGCCGTGGCTCACAGGCCCAGCCGCTCCGTGACATGTGGGATCTTCCCGGACCGGGGCACGAACCCGTGTCCCCTGCATTGTCAGGCGGACTCTCAACCACTGCGCTACCAGGGAAGCCCCCGTTGTTAGGATTATAGAAAGGATTATATGATAGCATTTGGGATAAGCATTTTATCTGTCAATTGGGTTAGGGATCAAGTATAGCATGATATTATTTCATACAATATTTGAAAAGCAGAATAAGAAAATCCTAGGGTATTTAAACATTTTATCATCACTCTCTTGTAGTGATACTATAGGGAGTGGTTCAAAAGCATACCAGAAGATGTGGTTTTGAATCTAAACATGGCCACCCACTGGCTGTGTAAACCTGGACAAATTGCTTAGCTGCTCTGTGCCTCAGTTTCCTTATCAAAAAAGTGGGCATAGTAATAATAACTCCTTCCTCCTTTTGTAGTAAAAATTAAATTAATATATGTAAAAGTACTTTGGTACATAGAAGCACTCAAAAAATGTTAGCTATTACTACCATACAAGTACTTATTATAGTTGTGGTTGTATTGTTTCCAATCTTTTTAAATAAGCATGTAACAATAGCTTTAATCATATCATGTGAGCAAAATTTGTGTCTTTATTTTTTAAGTATATCTAAAATTTTGCTTTTTTATATTCAATAAGAAAACATTCTAGGATAGACTGAGCATTTTCAGGTCATTCTATAGACTTTTTGATGTGCTATGACTAATTCTCATTTGGAGCTCTTTTATTTATTTTTTTCTTGTGTGTTTAACTTTATATTTTATACATTTTTCTGGTAGGATTTTTGAAAAAAATAATTCTGCCTGCATACAAAATCCCTCCTCCCTTTCTGCATTTTTTTTTTTTTTTATTTTTTTCTTGCTGAGGCTTGGTCCTATAGTCTTTTGTCTGGGATCACTATAGTTGACTTATATTGAATGCCTTAGCATACCGACAAGTCTCTAATTTATAACCAGTTTATTTAGATCATTTGCAGATATGTTACTTAGAAAGAGACTAAACCAAAGAAACCCCAAATTCAGTGGCTGAAGCAAGAGCAAAGCTTTTTTCCCCCCTCACCTTACAGCTCAGAGTTGGTAGGTGCCTTGGTGGCTCTGCTCCATTTGGTGTCTCAGGGATCCTGGCTCCTTCTTTCTTGTTGTTCTGTCATCCTGCAGTGCTGTCTCATCTTCTTGCTTCTGGCTGTCCCTCAACACTCTGTCCAAGTTCTAGTCCAAGGAAAAGGGAAAGAGAAGGAGTAAAAAATAAGCAATTTCCTTTTTGAAGGATGTGACCCAGAGATCGCATCCAAGATCCCTTTTGCCATCCTATTGGCTGCAGCTTGGTCATGTGGTCTCTTCCAGTGGCAGGGGAGGTTGAAAAGTGTGATTTGTGGTGGGTGGCCGTGTGCTGAGCCAAAAACTGCAGGAGAACAGGGAGAGGGCTGGGTGTCTGATATCAAAAAGAAGAAGGGGAGAATTGGATAATGTCAAGTATACTTTTTATAACAACTTGGTGGGCTAGTTTTGAATTTAGAGTTCTCTACCTCCTAAGAGTTCTATGCCAGAACATGGTGGCCGGGAGAGCTAGCCTTCCCCCTTGTTTTCCCATGTCTGTTCCATTCTGCACTGAGAAGGGCCTTGTGCACAACTTGGTGGTCACCCTGGCCAAACCTCCATGATCTCTGTCCCACTTGCAAACTGTGGTGTGGCTCACCCTTGGGAAGTGAGCTGAGGGCTCATTTGGGCAGAAGAGGTTGCATGGGCTCTGGGTGCATATGTCCCCTTGGCCCTGTGTTCTCTCCATCCCATGGGGAGGAATGGGGCAGGAAGAGGCCAGAATAGAGCCCCCCAAAAGGGCAGTGTTGAAGGCAGGGCCCTTCTTGTCTAGGTCAGAGGGCGGTACTATAAAGGGAAACATTAACTTGATTTCGTTCTTAAAGTTCTCCACTTTCTCCATCTACTGCTCATTTTTTTGCTTCATTTTACTCATATTTATCATTTATAGTATGCATATTATATATTTAATCCACTAAGAGTGGAGTATCTTTGGAATGAATGGAGTGTCATTTTAATGGATGGTAATTGTAGGGAAGGACCCAGTGAAGGAGGCTGGAGAAAATTCACTTATTTAGCTTAATGTTTTCAACAGCTTAAAAAAAACTCCTTTGAGTGGCCCTTGTGATTCCATGGCAGTTTGCCCAGACTCAAGGGAGCCAGTGTTGGGAATGAAAACTAGATTCACTTTGAAAATTTAGAAAAAACAGTGACTAAACAAGTTATAAGAATGTGCTTGATGGCTTGTGTCCTCTGAGAGCCAGTGAGGTACGGCAGCAGGCTTGATTTCCAAATCCCCTCTCTGCTCACCCCTTCAGCTTTTCAGCCTCTGACCTGTGACTGGCCAGCTTAGACCCTGGACATGGATCCTGCCCTGCCCCAGGGCTGAACCCCTGCTGTGCTGACAGCGTGACAACTTGCTGATGGGAACGTAGTTGAAATCCAGCATATGAAACTGCTCTTGGGTTGATTCAACAAACCACCATCTCCTTCAGTTTAGGGATGGGTTATGTTACACCCTCAATCCCTTATCCAAAACCCTTGGAACCAGATGTGTTTCAGAATTGATGATTTTTTTTGGTTTCAGAGAGCTTCTGGGCCATATACCATATATGATGTAACGTCTCTGGGGGAGTTTGGGACAGCACCCTGTAATTAAATAGATTAATATTTTTGCATTAACGTGTATGAATATTCACACAAATGGAACACAAACAAGGTTGTAAATAGCCTCAGGTCAGTTCAGGTTGTGTTTTGCTGACAGATGGGTTATGAGAAAACCTTTGGTTTTCAGAGCTTTTTGGATGCTGGCCTCGTGGGTGAGGGATTGTGCACCACTGATGTTCACTATTTTTTGTGTTTACTCTGTGTCAGACACTCCCATGTTTTGCATTTTGTAGTGCTCACAACAGAGCCGGGAGGAAGGTATTTTATTATCCTTCCTTCTTTCTCTTTCTTCCTCTCTCTCTCTCTTTCTTTCCCGTGCCCCCTCCCTCCTTCCTCTGTCTCCATCTCTCATTCTTTCTTTCTTTTTTTTTTTTTTTTTTTTTTTTTTTTTTTTTTTTTTTTTTTTTTTTTTTTTTTTTTTTTTTTTTTGCGGTACGCGGGCCTCTCACTGTTGTGGCCTCTCCTGTTGCGGAGCACAGGCTCCGGACGCGCAGGCTCAGCAGCCATGGCTCATGGGCCCAGCTGCTCCGCGGCATGTGGGATCTTCCCAGACCGGGGCACGAACCGCGTCCCCTGCACCGGCAGGTGGACTCTCAACCACTGCGCCACCAGGGAAGCCCCCTTCTTTCTTTTTACAGATAAGGAAACTGAGGTTTAGTGAGGCTGAGTGACTTGCTTGAGATCAAGAGGAGGGGCTCGGATCCCTGGTCTGGGCACTTGCTATGCTGTGAAAAGTTTCTGATTTGCTTGTTTGAAACTCTAAACTACAAGTTGGCCCGCAGAATCTTATGTCACATTTAATGATAGCTGAAAGACAGGACAGCACTAACAGTGCCATTAGAGGTAATCATCCTTTATCACATTGTTTCTTGATAAAATGCCACTTAGTTCACCCAGCAGGGCAGGGAGCAGGGTCGGGGGACTGGGCTTGTCTGTAGCTGATCATTATGGCTCCTTCTCCATGCCTGGCAGGGGCAGTGAGTCAGGGCACTCTTCCAGGGCTGATGGGAGTGTGGGCGGGACGTGGGTAAAATGCAGGGCAGAGAGGGGAGGGTTTGGGTGTTTGGTGTGATAGAAGAGGTCAGGGAAGGGGAAGTGGGCTGAGATTCTGACACTACTTGATCAGGGCCAAGATCCGGACTCTTGTTCCTGTTCCCATAGCGGTTGCCATGGGCACTGCAGAAGGGGAGGTATCGGAGAGGCAGTGAGTTCTGTGGGTCTGTTAGGGCTGCTGCTTGGCGATGTTTTGTCTTTATGAATGTTAGGTCAAAGCAGTCCCTCTAGGTGGGCAGTCGGACGAAGGCATCCCCTCTGGAGAGGTGCACACAGTCTGCTGGACACACTTACTTAGTGGGCTGTGCCTTTGTGCAAAGAAAAAGGTGTTCCTTCTCAGAGTCCCTGTGCTGGCTGGGTTTCAGCCTCTCTGCCCCCTGGCCCGGTGCCTTCGTGCAGTGTACAGACCTCATACCTGAATGTGGCAGCTTGGCATTAGTAGGGATCTGCCTGAAAAGCACTTTGTCCATGTTAGAATCCTAGCACTTTGTCCATTGTTTTATGATGATCCAGAGAATAAATGTGACTACCACTTGACAGATGAGAGTGCCGTCGCCCTGGGCGCTACTTAAGAGTTTGTGACTCCTGGCTTCCTGGCATACTGGTCAGGGCTATTTTCTGCCCACTCCCTCCTGCCAAATGGAAGATGCAGCTTTGGGATTACAGCATCTGTTTTCCCCAACATCTTTCGCTATAAAACGGTAGACTGATATTGATTATTATTTGGAGAAAGTGTCAATTGTTGGCTTTGAGCGACCTCATAGCTCTCAGTCCTGTAGCTTGGGTTACAGTGGGCTCATTGGTGTGCCACGGAGTGGGGAAATGCAGT
>RJWK010057142.1:0-14231 GCA_004363435.1 Platanista minor
AAAAAAAAAAAAAAAAAAAAAAAACAGACACAATGAATGAGGGCCAACATAAACAAGAGATGGCAGAATTAGAGTACACATATTTCAATTATTGGAAAGATTATATAATAAGGATGTTTCAAGTAATAGAAACGCTTAAAATATGTGTGTGAGCTAAATAAAACCTCAAGAAATAAAAAACATAGGTAAAATTTTTAATTCAGTCTAGAAGTTTAAACAGTAGAGTCAGTACAAACAGAGAATTAGTAAATGGAAAGATGTAAAACCTATCTAAAATGCAGTTCAGAAAGACAAAGAAAGAAAATAAAATATATAAGAGCAGTTAAGAGATACAAAGCATGGAATAAGAAAGTCTAACAAAATATATACTTTTGAAACTATCGGTGAAGGACGATTTTTTAAATGGCCGATCTACTGCAGACAAAAACTTCTATAAAATACAGTAAAGTGAATTTCTTTTTGAAAAATCATGTGCTTAGATGTCATGATAATATCAAGTTGCTATTAAAAGCTTCTAAGTGTTTACTGTGAATTTGTCTTGGCTCATTACAGACCAATAACATCAGTTTGCAGACCAGTACTGACCTGAGGACCACACTTTGAGCAACAACAATCTAAAACTCAAACAGATCAAAATTAGAAAAGAATACAAAAGACAAAAGAGAGTATAGATGATATTCAAATAGATGATCGTTGAAAATTTTCCATACTAAATGAAGATGCAGACGTACAATCCAAGATGCAAGAAAAAAAAACAAAGTAAAGATACAGGTAAACACATGGATAACTCCTTATCAGTGTAGAGGCTACACCCACCACCATCACTGCAACACAATTCCAAACCAGCAATTTCTATCATTTTTTAAAAAATCTAAGAACTCAAGCTCTACATGTACTCTAAATAAACCAAAATAGAGACAAGTGGACTTAGTAAAGAAAGAGACCAAGTTTCAAGAGCTAGTGATTTCCTCTCAGTGGAAAACACTCTGTCCATACTGCCCAAATTGTATCTAGTTTATTACTTATTTTTAATGTGTAACTGTATGAGAAAAAAATCCCAAACTTTTATTAGCAGAGACTGAATATATTTTCAATTGTATTGAAATGAACAGGATTCCAATTCCATTAACTGTTCCTTTCAATGGGAAGTGAGCTACATAATACTTCAGCATACTTTACCTATTAAATCCTCTAATCACGACAGATTCTTTTATTTCTAAATGCAGTTCATTTAAAAGACCCTGCTCAGACATCTAGCAGGAATCAAATATAAATTCACACCTACTTGGAAAAACAGAAATTATGGCATCACGCCTCCTGAGAAAGAATTATAACTAACATCTGTATAAACGTTTGGTCACTTTTCAAATATTTGACACACATCTATTTGAAGCATCACAATACCCTTTTGGGTTTTATAGAACAGATATAATAATGGCTAAAAGCTTAGAAAGTGAAAGAACATGGTGAACAACATCAAAAATATACAAGAAAAAATATGCAAATTGAATGCAACAATATAAAACGATATCCAAAATGCAATCAACGGCTGCCTCTTACCATCAGTCCCCATCACATGAAACTGAAAGGACAATCATTAGGCATACATAGCAAATAAACTAAATGAAATGGTGTATTAACCTATTTGATTCAGTGCCACCAAATTCAAACAATTTAGCAAGATATTTACTTATTGGATCTGAATAAGATTCATATGGTGCTACCTCTATGGGCTATGGGAAAAGAATTTAAATAGAAAAAAACTGGGCTGAGTGATTAAAACTTGATCAAGTAAAAGTAAGTAAAGGCTGAGCAAGGCAAAAATTGTCATCCATACTTAACCATGAAGAATCAAAACTGCAAGCCATTTTGAAAATCTCAGGGGCAAGGTCCAAATAATAAATTCTTCCCCGGGGGCTTCCCTGGTGGTGCAGTGGTTAAGAATCCGCCTGCAAATGCAGGGGACACCGGTTTGAGCCCTGGTCCGGGAAGATCCCACATGCCACGGAGCAACTAAGCCCGTGCACCACAACTACTGAGCCTGCGCTCTAGAGCCCGTGAACCACAACTGCTGAGCCCGCACACCACAACCACTGAAGCCCGCACGCCTAGAGCTCATGCTCCGCAACAAGGGAAGCCACCGTAATGAGAAGCCCGCGCACCACAACGGAGTGGCCCCCACTCACCGCAACTAGAAAAAGCCCACATGCAGCAACAAAGACCCAACACAGCCAAAAATATAAATAAATAAATAAATTTTAAAAACACACGTCCTTCTGCCCATCTTCATTCACTATGTCTGCTGACCTTAGATTTGAAAAAATATCTCAGGACCACCCTTTAGGAAAAAGAAAAAAAAAAAAAAAAAAGAAATTCTTCCCCAAACTATTCCACAGCTATATTGATTCAAAGTTAATGCACGAGCAGATAAAAGACACAAAATATTTTAACTTGGTAATTTACAATAAAAATGGATTTAAGCTGGAAATTTACAGTGAAGTTATTTTTTTAAATGCATTATTTCAGCCAGACACAAACATCAGGCTATGAGAATATTTGGCCTTATAATTTAAAATTTTGACAGCTCACACCAAGTTTAACCAACCACCAATCTATTCCAATACAAAGGAAGAAGAAAAATTAAATATCCCACAATGACTTCTGAGTTTTTACTTAAAGTTATTCATAACCACATTTGTTTGTATTCTCCTTAGCTGCCTCAAGTCTTTGTGGAGAGAAAAAAAGCAGGTTTTAAAAACATACGTACATACATACACACATCCGTGTATAGAAAATGTTCCCATAATTTTAAGCTTTTCACTGGTACTTCCTGATCTCTACTTAAAACATGAAAGTGAGCAAGTAAGCAAATTTTCAAGTAAGATAATACTAAAAATTAATGCACTTTCTTTAAGAATATATTTTTAAGTAAAGGCAAACTACAAAGAGTTTTTATTTCATCCATAAAAACAAGTCACAAGCCAAAATTCATTATCATAAACATTTGCAAACAGCTAAAATTGGGAGGAAATAAAGGCTAGCAATTTACTTCTATATCTGTCAAAACAGGACTTGAGCTTACTGCAGGGAAACGCTAATGACTGAAATAACTGATACCTAGAGATTAACATCCAAAGTCACAAAATCACAAATTTTCCCACTGAAATCCCCCTAATAAGTACCCTAATAGAAATGACCTCCCAGTGGAGGTCTGGGTATGGAACCCAAAACTGTTAATAACCATTAATTTTCTTTGGCACTGAGTATTATTTTTAAATAATTGTGTTAATTCTTTCCCATTACACACTATCCCACTAAAATTCAACTTGAAAAGAACGCACCATGTTTATACTACTTCTTCACATATCCAGCACTACAAAGGGGACAAAGGATCTTACCCTTCTGCTCAAACCAGAACCTCATACCTTTCTTAGAGGAGCACATATTTTATATCTGAAGCAAAGCCAATTCTAATAAGTTTCTAGGTTTAATCAGCTACTATTTTCCATAAACACTGAATCCACCAAAGAATCAACTCTACCTTTACACACACACACCAACAAACACACATACACTATTAATAAGCTGCTCCTTTAAAGCTTTTTGGATTATATCAAACTAAAAAGCTTTGATGAAGGAAACCATCATAAAAATGAAAAGGCAACCTATCAAATAGGAGGAGATATTTCCAAATCATATTTCTGATAAGGAGATAATATCTAAAATATATAAAGAACTCATACAACAAAAACAAACAACCTGGGGAATTCCCTGGCGGTCCAGTGGTTAGGATTCCGAGTTTCCACTGTGGGGGGCACAGGTTTGATCCCTGGTCGGGAGAGTAAGATGCCACACGCTGTGTGGCATGGCCAAAAAAACAAAAAGCAAAAACAGAAAAAAACAAACAACCCGATTAACAAACGGGCAAAGGATCTGAATAGACATTTTTCTAAAGAAGACATATAGATGGCCAACAGGTATGTGAAAAGGTTCAACATCACTGATTATTAGAGAAACGCAAACCAAAAGCTCAGTGAGCTATCATCTCACACCTGTTACAATGGCTATTATCAAAAAAATAATAAATGTTGGAGAGGATATGGAGAAAAGGAAACCCTCATACACTGTCTGTGGGACTATAAATTGGTGCAGCCACTATGGAAAACAGTATGTAGTTTCCTCAAAAAATTAAGAATAGAACTACCATATGAGCCAGCTATTCCTTTTCTGGGTATTTATCCGAAGAACAAGAAAACACTAATTCAGAAAGATATGTGCACCCCTATGTTCACTACAGCATTTTTTACAACAGCCAAGATATGAAAACAACCTATATGTCCATCTACAGATGAATGGATAAAGAAGATGTCACACACACACACACACACACACACACACAAACACAAACACACGGGAATACTACTCAGCCATAAAAAAGAATGAAATCCTGCCATTTGAGACAACATGGATGGACCTTAAGAGTATTGTGCTAAGTGAAGCAAGTCAGAGGAAAAAAGACAAATACTGTATGATTTTACTCATATGTGGAATCTTAAAAAAAAAGAAAAGTTAACAAACAAAATAAAACAACAAACTCATAGATACACAGATAAGTGGTTACCAGAAGGCGGTTGGGGGTGAGCAAAACAAATGAAGAGAGTCAAACAGATGGTGATGGATGGTAAACCAGACTTGCAGTAGTGACCACTTTGTGGTGTATACAGATGTTGAATTGCAATGCTGTACACCTGAAACCTATGTAACAAAAAAAAACTTAACCAACATTTATTTCTTGAATATGCATCCTTAAAATTTATTACATATTATACTGTAGAAAAATAATGGGTAACCATGTGACAGACCAACTCTTTTCAGCAATTAAGGAATAACTCTAGAAATAAATTGCAAGTATTAGCAAGAAAATCAAATGGAGATAGTTCATGCCTTGTTTTCACCTAATTATGAAAAATACCTAGAAAGGTTATATGACTTATTTCAAATTCTATATAGTTAGGAGTCATAACTTCATAATTATACATTTGAGCTTAAATTATCTTAAATTAAATATTCTGAATTAAAATTATATTTATGATTTTATAATTAAGCTATTCTTATAATTTGTATAAAATCCTTTATCAAAAAAATTAGATCTAATCTAAAATTTTAAGAACTTCACTTTTTTAAATAAAGTCATTAATTTTCAGTCACCTTTTCATTGGATTGACATTTACATTTAAAGAGATAGAGATTATTATTTTTGCATCTAAGTCCTCTTTAACAAAGGTAAATAAAAATCATTAACTAAGGGTTATTTTAAGTTTTTAAATTTAAATTACTCAGTTTTCTAAACTTTGGAATAATTTTTGGTAAATGCTTTTTGCCTAAAACTTATGAACTTCTATATAATTATAAATGCAGTTTCAATCTAAGTTATTTAATTTGACATAATTTAAATTCAAAGATATCCTGAATAGTTATTATAACTTATAATTACACTATATTTGAGACACTTACTTTTATAACACTTTATGAAAAAAATTACAGGCCACGCACTATCTCCACTTCGTTTTACTGCCAATATATTTTATCACATATGCAAATTGATCCTTGTGTTCTAAAAAGAATATACTGGCTATGACATTATATCCATTTTCTCTCTTCAAAAACATTTATTCAAATTTTTATATTTAAGTATAACTTACACAGAAAATGTTAGTTAAGATTTTTTTTTATCTTTTTTTTTTTTTTTTTTTGGCTGTGCCGAGGCACGCAGGATCTTAGTTCCTGGACCAGGGATCAAATCCGTGCCCCCTTCAGTGGAAGCATGGAGTCCTAACCACTAGACTGCCAGGGAATTCAGTTAAGATTTTAAAGTACATTTTATGGGTAAAGTTCCTAAAATCGCTCAGACACCTAAATTCAATTTCTTGGATAGTTACTGAATAGATTAAACTACTATAATCAAATACTTTTACAACAATAAAAAAAAAATGCAACGAAATATCTAAATAGGAGAAATATTTCATGTTTCTGCTCAAGGCCCAATTATTTCTATATATTTTAATACACAAAAATCAGGTAAAACAAAATAAACAGTTGTTGGGAGTTCTTTATGATGATGATAATTTTGTGAATTAAGCATAAACAGTGCGTAATGGTAGTCAATACATCTTCTCCCTAACTATACAAATAAACTAAATAAACAATTAATACATAAAAATAGTTACCCATCTCTCCATAAAAGGCCAAGTTTACTTCAAAATTATGATGGTTGGTTCATATTTCTTCAAACTTTCAAGATCATACAAAGAGCTTTAAATAACTCACTTGAAGTATTTTAATTGATGTCATCACTTATAGAAGGTTCATAACTCTTGCAGTTCTAAATTGCTGGTCTCTAAATATAAAACTAGGCTAGAGATATACTTTGGACAGTAATGATGGAAAAATATCTATTACCAAACTCCCTATCTGTAAAAGAATCTATTGAGCAAATTGATTCTTAAACTGGAATCAGAATGAAGCAAGATGGTGGACTATACATTCTAGCCTCCCCATCCCATACCAAATCCACAGAAATTAAGACTGGATTTTGTAGTTCCTGATTTCCAGCGCCCTGAAAAGATCAACTGTAGTTCCGGCTCATCAGTTCTATGATATACCTTTGTTGTCTTTTTTTTTTTAACTGAGGTATAACTGACATATATTAGTTTCAAGTGTACAACATAATGACTCAAAATTTGTATATACTGTGAAACGATCAACACAACAAGTCTAGTTAACATCATCACTGTAAAGTTACAGAATTTTTTTTCTCATGTTGACAACTTTTAAGATTTACTCTCTTATCAACTTTCAAATATGCAATACGGTATTATTAACTACAGTTGCCATGCTGTAATTTACACCCCCATGACTTGTTTACTTTATAACCAGATGTTTGTCCCTTTTGACTCCCTTCACCCATTTTGCCCACCCTCACTTCTGGCAAAAATCAGTATGTTCTCTGCATCTATAAGACTGTCTTACAAGTCCACATGTAAGTGAGATCATACAGTATTTGTCTTTCTCTGCCTGACTTATTTCACTTCATGTGATATTCCTTTGTAGTTTTGATTTGCATTTCCCTGATTATTAATGATATTGAGTATCTTTTCATGTACCTGTTGGCCAACTGTATGTCTTCTTTAGGAAAATGTCTATTCACATCCTCTGTCCATTTTTTTAATTGGGTTGTTTGTTGCTGTTGTTGTAGGAATTCTTTACATATTCTAGATATAATTCCCTTATCAGAATTATGATTTGGAAATATCTCCTCCCTTTTGGTAGGTTGCCCTTTCATTTTGTTGATGGCTTCCTTCACTATACAGAAGCGTTCTAGTTTGATGTAGTCCCACTTGTTTATTTTTGCTTTTGTTGCCTTTGCTTTTGGCGTGAAATCCAAAAAATCATTGCCAATACTGATGTTAAGGAGTTTACCACCTATGTTTTCTTCAGGTCTTACATTCAAGTCTTTAATCCACCCTTTGTTGCTTTTTAATAAAAACTCTCCTTTGAACTAAGCAATCTCGTATAGATTTCTATTATCGGCATCCAGAGAACCTTAAGACAGCTGCACACTAAAATGATAATGATTCCAAGCAAAACCAGACTAGAAAACCAGAAAGTAGACCAAAACCTAAGAATAATACCAGAAAGACAGAAAACAAAATAATCTTAATTGAACTTTTAAAAAGAAGAATCTAGTACAATTGCTGCAAAATACAACTGTTTCTCTGAGAGTGGTCCAAATACAGTTATTTGATATTTGAAGCTACAGGGAATCTGAAGGCTATAACAGCATGAAGAATAAGAACATCCAGGCAGGCTACCTCGCCACCCCTCATCCCCACGCCCCAAGGCTTAGCAGCCAGTAAGAGAGGTATCTGTTCCCCCAAAAAAGGAATAGTGAGAATGGGCCTTGGTTAAAACCAAACTGTAGAGGCCTGGTGCCCAAGCTAAAGAACATGTAGAACTTGTTGAATAACGACATTACAAAAGAGAAAAAGAGAAACACTGCTTCACTCATTTATTTGTTCAGAAAATACTTATTATAAATAAGCCTTGTTTATTACTATATCACTAGTATTTAACATTATTAAACTAATCTGAGGATAAAGAAGTCAAAAGGAACCCTAAGATTTTGGGTCTGAGAAGGTAGCATGAGGCAAATAAAGAGAGAAGTCTGGAGAGAACAATGTTTTTTAAAAGACATGATTATTTCAGTTTTAGAAATGCTGAGTTTTGCCCTGTGAGTTTTATTTTTAAGTAAAAATGAAAGTATTTTTATACCAAATTTATAAAAGTTCTTAACTTTGTATTATGAAGTATTTGCTATGTGTAAAAGAATACACATAATACAAATTATAAAGCACAATAACAAAATGGGTATAATAAATTCATCTCTGAACCTAAGAAGTAAAATATTACCAATTTCTTTAAGCTCCCAGTGTGTTCCTCCCCTATTCCAACCTTCCACCCCACGTCCTACATAGAAAATCACTATCCTACATTTTTCTTTAATCATACACTTATTCTTTCTTAACATTTTTATCCTATTATTTATGCATAATTAAACAATATGTTGCTTAGTTTTTAATTTGTTTTGAAGTCTCTCATTAAAAACAGTATCATACTATGTGTATTTTTCTGTGAAGAAACACTAAATATTGTTTCTTAGACAAGCATGTGGCTGTAAGTCACTCATTTGCAATACTGTAACGCTTCAATGTATGAATATGCTATGACTTATTCATCCCTTCTACCACCAATGTACTTCTGAGTATTTCCAGGTTTTTGCTGTTACAAATGATGCTTCTACAAAACATTTTTGAACACGTCTCCTGGTGCACACATCCAAGAGGTTTTCTAACATAATCAGAAGGAGAACTGTGTCACAGGTTATTTGCATGTTCAGTTTCACAGATAATGCTACATTATTTTTACTTCATTATTTGCAAAGACAAGTTATTTAAATTAGAAAGCCAGAACCAGGAATTTCCTGGCAGTCCAGTGTTTAGGACTCTGCACTTTCACAGCCAAGGACGCAGGTTCGATCCCTGGTCAAGGAGCTAAGACCTCACAAGCCATGCGGCATGGCCAAAGGAAAAAAAAAAAAAAAAAAAGAAGCCAGTACCAAGGAACATAAACAATGTAAAATGCATGCTTAATTAAATCTGAATCACAGGTAAGTACTCAAATCCACATTAAAAATAACCATCACCATTCTGTCACTGCCCAGCATCACAGGTTAAAATTATATAAGCATCTCATAGGAAACTGTCTCCTTCCTTCCTTC
This sequence comes from Platanista minor, assembly GCA_004363435.1. NCBI lineage: Eukaryota > Metazoa > Chordata > Mammalia > Artiodactyla > Platanistidae > Platanista > Platanista minor. The sequence continues at coordinate 9,338 of RJWK010057142.1, forward strand.
TCTTTTCTCAGTAGACATTCTCATATCAGTGTGCCACTGTCTTAGACAAGGTTCTCTGGGTGCCAACAAGAGAAACCTATACAAAGGTACTTAGCCCCACATGAAAACTCACATTAAAAAGAAATGAAGGTATCTCACAGAACTGATGAACAGGAACTATAAGTGGGGGCTGGAAATCAGGAAGTACAAAACTGCTAAGAACTGAAGCTATTCTATCTCCCTGGGATCACACTGTCTCTCAAAGTGAGTCAGTCTGTCCCTGGCAGTGGGCTTCATTTTGCTCTCCACATGCCAGTCCCCTCTTCCAAGTTCTCTATGACCATGGGCTAACCATGGCCCCAGCCCGCCCCAGTTTTACACATCTTTCTAGAAGAAAAGCCCAGCAGAATCCAACCAGCATCTTTGCCTTCCAACAATTCCAAATTGTTTAAAAACTGCTTAGCTCAGTTTAGCACAGAGGTCCACCCATGGGCCCAACAGCAATGTATTGGGAATGTGAGGGTCCCACTTCCAAACGCAGCTGCAGAGGCCCACTCCTGAAATGGAGTTAATCACTTCTCAGACAAGGTGGGCCTACGCTGAGCAGGTATCACAGAAAACATCTATAACAACCACCAAGGGAAAAGAGTGACAAGTATAATAGAGAGCAACTTTGAGAAACCTCACCATCACTCTACACCACAACTCGCTGACTCCTGTCATCAGCATTCAAAAGTGAAACATGTAAAGTACCCAATGGTCATTCTGATAGCAGATACCAGCTTATCAATGGCTATATACGCCACCCTCCATTTCCAGTGCCAAATGCCATTGCTGACATAGTACTTTTTACGCTTCTCCTATAGCTCTCGTTCATTAAACTCCCTTTGCAGTATATGATGTAATTAACTACCCTTGACTTAAACCTCTCTCTCGATTTATCTGAGAAAATCCTCTCCTGGCTCTTTTCTGACCTCTTAGCTTCCCTACTCACTCATTTTTCTCTGCCTGCCCCTTAAACATAGAGTACCTAGCTATGACAACAAAATCACAAGTAACAAAAGAAAAAATAAATTGGACATCCCTGGTCAGGGACCTAACATCCTGCAAGCCATGCAGCATGACCAAAAAAAAAAAAAAAAAAAAAAAAGAAAAAGATTTAAAACTATGGAGAAGAGCCAAACAAACACTAAATTGAGAAAAAGGCAATTTCAAAACCATAGGAAAGGTCTGTCGTGTTTCAACATGCCCTAGCCCCATCCCTTCTGTGGCACAGTGGCAGCCTTAACCTGTATTTGCAGTGTGGGACTGGATCTAGGGAGAGCAGAACAGACGTTATTCTGTTCTAATCTGTCTGGGGAGCAACCTGAAGGACTGACGCAAGGTGCTCAGCTTTTTTTCACCTAACGTGGAACTCAAGCTAGAAAAGGAGTGGTCATTTGAAAACACACAGAGCAGAACTAACAACTAAAGATGGCTGGGACAAAAGATTACTGTCTAAACATATAACAGATCACTTAAGATCAGGAACAAAAGTTGGAGAGAACTTTGTTGACAAATTAGGAGTATAGAGAGGAATTTAGAAAACAATATGCATTCCCACAGCAAGATGCATGCTCAGAAAAATACCTGAGAGAACTCTAAGCATCCACCTTGGATTGATCACCAAGCTACCTGCAAGCCTGGCTAAGTGTTAAAGGACTGCCCTAGCTCAGGGCCAATCTACAAAGCCTGGGAAAGGTATTCTTCTATTTGTTTGCTTAGGATTTTTCTGTTTCTGTTTTTGTTTCAGCTCCTGGCACTTAAGGTAATCTCTGTCAAAATACTAGCTGAATACAAGCTAAGGAACAGAAAATTTACTGACTACACATGAGAAGGAATAAAGTCTTTGCAAAAATGGTTTCGGAAAATCACTTTAAATAAATAGACTTACAGTCTTCAACAATGAGAAAAACAAATCAAACCCTTAGGAAGGGGGAGAATATGATTTACAGAGTTATCATATTATAATATTCATGTCTAGTTGTCAACAACAAAAAAAAATCACAAGGCATAAAAAGAAACAGGAAAGTATTTCCCATTTAAAGGAAAAAAATAAATTTACTGTAATGTCCCAGAGGAAGTCCAGACATCATACTTAATACGCAAAGGCTTTGAAACAAGACTTAAATATGCTCAAAAAGCTTTAAGAAAACATGAAAAAGAAAGAAACAATGTATTAACAAAATTAGACTATCAATAAAGAGATAGAAATTATAAAAAGGAACCCAACAGAAATTCTGAAGCTGAAAAGCACAGTAACTGCAATGAAAACAAAGCACTAGAGTGGCTCAAGAGCAATTTCAGCAGGAAGAAGAATCAGTGAACTTAAAGATAGGACATTTGAAATTATTGAGTCTGAGGCAAAGAGAAAAAGTATGAAATTAAACAGAGCCTAAGAGACCTAGTGAGACACGATCAAGCTGACCAACACAGATATAAGGGGAGTCCCAAGGGAAGAAGAGAGAAGTAAAGGGACAGGAAAAGTATTTAAAAGAGGTCAAAAATCTTCCCACTTTAGGCAGAGAGAAAGAAGATGGCGGAAGAGTAAGATGCACAGATTACCTTCCTCCCCACAGATAAACCAGAAATACATCTACACGTGGAAAAACTCCTACAGAACACCTACTGAACGCTGGCAGAAGACTTCAGACCTCCCAAAAGGCAAGAAACTCCCCACATACCTGGGTAGGGCAAACGAGAAAAGAAAAAACAGAGACAAAAGGATAAGAACGGACCGGCACCAGTGGGAGGAAGCTGTGAAGGAGGAAAGGTTTCCACACACTAGGAAGACCCTTCACGGGCGGAGACTGCGGGTGGTGGAGGGGGAAGCTTCGGAGTCGCAGAGGAGAGGACAGCAACAGGAGCGCGGAGGGCAAAGCGGACAGATTCCTGCACGGAGGATCGGCGCCGACCAGCACTCACCAGCCTGAGAGGCTTGTCTGCTCCCCCACCAGTGCAGGCGGGGCTAGGAGCTGGGGCTCGGGCTTCGGTTGGAGCACATGGAGAGGCCTGGGGTTGGCGGCATGAACACAGCCTGCAGGGGGTTAGTGCACCACGGCTAGCGGGCAGGGAGTCCGGGAAAAAGTCTGGACCTGCCGAGGAGGCAAGAGACTTTTTCTTCCCTCCTCTTTGTTTCCTAGTGCGCGAGGAGACGGGATTAAGAGCGATGCTTAAAGGAGCTCCAGAGATGGGCACGAGATGCGGCTAACAGTGCGGACCCCAGAGACGGGCCTGAAATGCTAAGGTTGCTGCTGCCGCCACGAAGAAGCCTGTGAGCGAGCACAGGTAACTCTCCACAACTCCCCTCCCGGAGCCTGTGCAGCCCGCCAACGCCAGGGTCCCGTGATCCAGGGACAACTTCCCCGGGAGAACACACAGCACACCTCAGGCTGGTGCAACGTCCCGCAGGCCTCTGCCACCGTAGGCTCGCCCCGCGCTCCGTGCCCCTCCCTCCCCCCGCTCCGCCTGAGTGAGCCAGAGCCCCCAAGTCAGCTGCTCCTTTAACCCCGTCCTGTCTGATCAAAGAACAGACGCACTCCAGCGACCTACACGCAGAGGCGGGGCCAGATCCAAAACTGAGCCCCAAGAGCTGTGCGAACAAAGAAGAGGAAGGGAAATCTCCCCCAGCAGCCTCAGGAGCAGCAGATTAAATCCCCACCATCAACTTGATGTACCTGCACCTGTGGAATACATGAATAGACGGCAAATCATCCCAAATTGAGGAGGTGGACTTTGAGAGCAAGGTTTATTATTTTTTTCCTTTTTCCTCTTTTTATGAGTGTGTATGTGTATTCTTCTCTGTGCAATTTTGTCTGTATAGCTTTGTTTTCACCATTTATCCTAGGGTTCTATCTGTCTGGGTTTTTTTTCTTTTTTTTAACTTTTAAAAAAAATTTTTATCTTAATTATTTTTTATTTTAATAACCTTATTTTATTTTATCTAACATTATTCTATTTTACCCTCTTTCTTTCTTTTTATCTTCCTTCCTTCCCTCCTTCCCTCCTTCCCTTCTTTCTCTCTTTCTACTTTTTCTCCCTTTTATTCTGAGCCTTGTGGATGAAAGGCTCTTGGTGCTCCAGCCAGGAGTCAGTGCTGTGCCTCTGAGGTGGGAGAGCCAACTTCAGGACACTGGTCTACAAGACACCTCCCAACCCCACATAATATCAAATGGCGAAAATCTCCCAGAGATCTCCATCTCAACACCAGCACCCAGCTTCACTCAACGACAAGAAAGCTACAGTGCTGTACACCGTATGCCAAACAACTAGAAAGACAGGAACACAACCCCACCCATTAGCAGAGAGGCTGCCTAAAATCATAATAAGTCCAAAGACACCCCAAAACACACAACCACAAGTGGACCTGCCCACGAGAAAGACAAGAACCAGCCTCATCCATCAGAACACAGGCACTAGTCCCCTCCACCAGAAGCCTACACAACCCACTGAACCAACTTAAGCCACTGGGGACAGACACCAAAAACAACGGGAACTACGAACCCGAAGCCTGAAAAAAGGAGACCGCAAACACAGTAAGTTAAGCAAAATGAGAATATGGATGAAGATGAAGGAGCAAGACAAAAACCCAACAGACCTAACAAATGAAGAGGAAATAGGCAGTCTACCTGAAAAAGATTTCAGAAAAATGATAGTAAAGTTGATCCAAAACCTTGAAAATAGAATTAACAAGGACCTAGAAGAACTAAAGATGAAACAAGCAACAATGAACAGCACAATAAATGAAATTAAAAATACTTTAGATGGGATCAATAGCAGAATAACTGAGGCAGAAGAACGGATAAGTGACCTGGAAGATAAAATAGTGGAAATAACTACTGCAGAGCAGAATAAGGAAAAAAGAATGAAAAGAACT
>RJWK010057143.1:0-14232 GCA_004363435.1 Platanista minor
CTGATTCACTTTGTTATAAAGCAGAAACTAACACACCATTGTAAAGCAATTATACTCCAATAAAGGTGTTAAAAAAGAAAAAAGAAAAAAAATACTACTCAGCAATAAACAAGAATGAAATTTTGCCATTTGCAGCAAGATGGATGGACTTGGAGGCTATTATACTAAGTGAAATAAGTCAGACAGAAAAAGACAAATACTGGATGATATCACATATGTGGAATCTAAAAAATAAACTAGTGAATATAACAAAAAAGAAACAGACTCACAGATACAGAGAACAAACTATTGGTTACAAGTGGGGGGAAGGAAGGGGGAGGGGCAAGATAAGGGTAGGGAATTAAGAGGTACAAACTACTATGTATAAAATAAATAAGCTACAAGGATATATCGTACAGCATGGGGAATATAGCCAATATTTTATAATAACTATAAATGGAGTATAACCTTTAAAAACTGTGATTCACTGTATTGTACACCTGAAACTTATATAATATTATACATCAACTGCAACTCAATTTAAAAAGGAAGAGTTAATGCCTGGCATAGCCAGTTGTTAAATATTTTGACATAAGAAAAACAAAACTGGCATCTGTGACATCTGACCTCTCAGAGTACCTAAACCAGTGGCCTTACCCACAGTTCCTATGTGTAAGATGAAGAAGTAGGGAGCGGGGAAAGGGGGTTAATGTCATGACCGTCCCTAAGGGTTAACTAAAAACGCCACACATGAATGAAGCAACTTGGTTTTCTGTGTCTCAACGTCTATGCTCTTTGCAAGTTAAAGTTCTAATTCTGAATACCTTAAAACTATGTACATTTCACTTTCATATTATGGAAAAGACATGCCTTTTCCAGAATGAAATTAACTCCTTGGTTTATACGTGAGGATGAAGTTAATATTCTGTAATGAGGTGTGTGACTGCATTGTGTCAAAAAGTCAGTAATTAAATCTATGAAACTGGAAACGAAATTTCATGGTTAGCATGTGTGCACTTGTCTGCTTATATGTTGGCTGATTGCAGCATGGCTAAGTCCCTTGTGACAATTTCTTTGTGGACATGTGTATTCTGTCTTCCCTCTTGGGTCATGCTAGAGATAAAAATTCATCAATAAAAATTTATAGCATCAGCACAATAGATATAATGAATATATCCTTTGGTCTGGGATTTACCAGAGAAATAAGTGGATTTTGGAAAATTAAAATTCTTAGTATAAATTAACTCATATACTTAATCACTAAGTATTTCAGACTCAATATCTTCTAAAATTTGAGGGAAGGTGGTAATGTGGGTTTTATTTTTATTTTTTAACATTTTAGCTATAATTTCCTTGATTTGAGGTGAGATTCCTTCTTAAATTCCTTGGACTGCAAGCAAACTTCTTCCCTGCTTTTTAAAGAAGGACCACTTTTTTTCCCATCAAAAGCAGTGTCTCGAAGTGTTGGTTGGAAATTAGACACAGATAAAGAGAAAAAAACATGGTAATGGCAACATGCCTAAAGCCACTACCTCCCAGGTTGCAGGTAATAACTCCGCAGCCATTTTCTAGTGAAAGCACAGTATGAAGTAATTTTGAAAGGTTTATTGCACGCTTTTATTTTTAAATAAAACGTAAAAGGTGATGAAGCGTATGGCACAATATCTGGGGGATCTTATGTGATGTTTGCAGTTGAATCAGGGAGAAATTTGTCGGTAAGTTTGGCCTTTAATCTTCTGAGGTAAAGGTGTGTTTTATCTCCTTCTTACAGTGGAAGCTATCTTAAAATGTAAAATTGTGGGTGTGGGCAGGGTATATTATAATTCATACACCAAAATATGGATACTTGTATTCCAGAAAATGTAACCTCCTGTTTCCACATCTCTCTTTGTGCAAAACACTCTGGGCCATCCCTGAAAATGGTATGAATATTTTAATATATATATATACAAAGTGGACACAGAAGTGTAACTGAAATGTATTATCTGTATATTTCATTTATGATTTGATTTTTGTGAGCCCAGACCACATTGTAAAAGCTCACAATGAAACTGTCAGGTATAAACCTTCTGAGTGAGATTTTTCACATTACTATAATCTTGTACACATTTTTAGTAATTTTTTTTTTTTTACTATGGATTCAGTTGTACCTTCTAAGAGAATATAAATATTGACATCAGATTAAAATTTGATCTGAAAACCCTCAGTATTCTAGAAGCCTTTTCCACTAGTTTAACTGAAGCTTTTAAAATATCCAAAAATTACGGTTTGAGCTAGATCTGCTTTGCCTAATAAGTGTCATTGTTTCTCACCTTACTTTTGCATCCAATTTCTGAAAAAAACACATTCCTTAAGTCATGATTCTGTTCCTCAATAGCAGATTAGTAAACTAATGTTCACTAAGGGTGAATTAGGCAAGTGGAAAACTGGTATTACCTGAAAGGTTTAAAGCAGGGATGAAGGAAAGGAAGGATTTACATAGAGATGGGTTTTTAAATACTGTATTATTTTGAAAGCAAAGGAGGGAAGGTATCAACACTGAATCTACTGGAGTAAAAGCAACATCAAAAAGCTCAATGACATCATGAATGGGATATAAAAATAGATTCTATGTAAGGAATTCTGTTTGATAGGCTGAGGGCCAAATTCCCTACGGCCCCCTGGGGGAAAAGTCAGGATTTCTTTCTTTTCCAGCAGCAGCAGGCATTTGCTCTGAGGGTACCAACATGGAAGATCATTTGAACTTCTCACATCTTGGAGCTAATTCCAGATGTACAGAGAAAAGTCAAGAGGAAAGAAAGATGTAACCAGAAGGAAAATAGAAATCACATCCCCCACTGTGTTCCTATGGATGCTTCATCTGCAGATCCGCCTTAAATCACATCAATCCCATAGCCCAGAATGGATAAATAACACAAACTAAATGCTTCATTAGAGTATGTTTGGCTCATAGCAAAAACACTAAAGCATATGTTTAGTGATGACACTAAATAGCAAAAGTATCAAAGATAGTAGGTGGAGGTGCCTTTGTATGTAAATGAGTTTGGAAACATTCTGAAAAATAATTAAAAGCGAAACAAACCAAGGCTCGAGTGAGTTGGCCTGGACCTGAAGACTGGGCAGCCCTTGTCTCCAGACTCAGACAGGTTGGACATCTGCTCAGAGACCCACAGAGCTGAGCGCCCCACACCTGAGAGTGACAGTAAAACTCACTTCACTGTGTAAGGAAACCATCTTAACAAAAGTAGCATGCATCCCTCCGCTGTCCACTCCATCATATCACTGTTCATTGTTTCTGTACCTATTGCGAATGGAAATTGTCTTTATCTATCATTCGTCTATCTATCTATCTATCTATCATCTATTTATATGTTTCTGTCTTCTGCAACTAGAAGGCAAACTCCAAGGACCTCTTCTCTCTGGTTCACCGCTGGGTTTTCAACACCCAGAACTATGACTAGAACAGAGTGGTGGAATATTTGCTAAATTTGTCCATGAGCACTCTGGATTCACACACACACACACACACACACACACACACACACACACACACACAAGGCATTCTGTACCACTATGGTAGAAATGAAGCCCATTTCTACCTGGTTTATATGTGAAAGTAAAAACAGAGAAATACTGGTTGGTGCGAGTGTGACAGAAAACATCCTGAAGGCTGTTTTGCCACACAGGTGAAATGCAAAGTTTAAATGTCACGTATAATGTGAAAGGTGATGTAGAGTGAAAGGAAGAATGAAATGGGAGGATTCAACTTTATCTAAATAAGAACTTGATCAACCAGTACGTTGCTATAGTTCCAAGAGGGCAAGACCAACCAGTAACCATTTCCTGCCTCCCAGTGACATGCAACATGGTTGATGTTGGTGAGTTCACATCAGTTACCTCTTTAAGCTACTGCAAGACATATATCAAGACATATATACAGTTGCTTCTTTGGGTAAAGAGCTCAGTTTTGGTTAAAATGTCTACTGACATTTTTAAAGTGTACCCTATACTTCAGTAATGCCTTTCTGGGCTTTTAAACATTTCTGCCATGATGCTCCAATTTTATTTTGCTGATGGAATGTGTAGACAATAGATTAGACAAAGCAACTTCCTGCTCCAACAAACTGATATTCTGTGGATTCCCAGAAAAAGAAAACTAAACTCTGAAGTCTTACCCAGAATTTTCTTGCAGGTAAACCAATTAGACTCATTTTCATTCAACTGATGTCTCCTGGTGGATGATAAAATAAGGACATTAAAATCATTATAAGGCTATTAAAATAATATTTTCCATGGCTGTAAAAGAAAACTGCCATGATGTAACATATAATATCATGATATGAGAATGTTATAGATGATGTTTTCTTTTTTACACTTTTTTATTTTTAGATTTTCCTAAGAATATACGTATTATTTTAGAAAGAAGACATAAGATTAAAATTTTTAGATTTATAAAGGTCTGGAGAAATATAAATTCCTGAATGGAAAAATTTAAGTTTTATACATTAAAAGACAATTTTGGAATGGAGGAAAAAGTCAAAATTGCTCTGAGAATTTGCTCTTTGAAATAACTCCCCAACAGTCTGTTTCATTAAATTTTTTAGTCAATTAAATATCTTTTGCTCTCAGTGTTGGTTGAAGTACTGTGAAGGCAAGAATGTATGATTCTTTATACAGTTCTCATTAGTATTTTCTAATTTCAGCAAACTGTTTCTTTTGTTATTCTTCACCACTTACCATCTGCTGTTTTATAACCTTATCAACTGCCTGCAAGTATAATCTATTGCTTTCAATACAGTGTTCTTCTTAAATGCTTTTAGTTTTAATTGAACTATTTTTCCTGTTGAATTTGCTTAAGCCACATATTTTGTATTCAAGCAGATGTTTATGAAATAAATATTCATATTGAGTTTGTGTCTCATAATTCCACATATTACAGATTGTTTCAGATGAATCTACAGAACTCATTTTCTTCTCACTTAAAAAAATGCACCTAGAATAATATTTAAATTACATTTACACATCTAATAAAGATATGCAGTCATTTTAATAGCTCTGCACTGTCAGTCATTGATAGGAAAATATAACCCGACACACTCTGGGTTTATCTCTAACGGGTAGTGCCTTTGAAAGTGCTATAGCTCTTGGTTAGCGCAGTCATTTTCTGGAATTCATCTACCATCAATGTGCACTTTTGTTGTTGTTGGTTTGTCTCTTTGAGAGACTCTCCTATCCCTTGTCGGGTAAAAACATAGTTCATATACGTACTTCTTTTTCCTCTTAGCAGTCTGATGGATCCCACCATTTGGAACTGATAGTTTAAAATCCAACTTAATTATGATGATTTTCAAACTTGTGTTATGAGTATTACATAAATTTACAAGATTAAAATTTAATATAGACCAAGGGATGTATTGCTTCTATGGGCTGGAATACAGCCTTCTCTAGGGTGGCATTACATGCATTTTTTTAAAGACTTTTTTAGAGTAGTTTTATATTAAGTTGAGAGGAAGATATGAAGATTTTCCATATCCTCCCTGCTTCCACACATGCATACGTTTTCTCATTATCAGCATCTCCCTGGAGTGGTACATTTGTTACAATTGATGAACCTACACAGACACATCATAATCATCCAAAGTCCACAATTTGCATTAGGGTTCACTCTTGGTGTTGTGCATTCTGTGGGTTTGGACAAATGTATAATGACACATATCCTTCACTAAAGAATCATATAGAGTATTTTTACTGCCTTAAAAATCCTATGTGCTCTGCTTACTTATCCCTTCCTTCCCCATAACCTTTGACAACCACTGATTTTTCCCTTGTCATCATAATTTTCCTTTTTTAGAATGTCATAGTTGGAATCATACACTATGTAGCCTTTTCAGATTGCTTCCTTCTGTAATTTTTTTAATTAAAAATTAATACTGAAAAATGCTCACCAACATCTGAGCCTTCAGCAAATTGCAAGCTTTTTGCCATAGTAACATCAGAGACCACTGATCACCACAACAAATATCATCATAACTTGAAATATTGTGAGAATTACGAAAATGTGACACAGAGACATGAAGTTAGCAAATGCTGTTGGAAAATGGTGCCATAGACTTGCTTGATGCAGTGTTGCCACAAATATTCAATGTAAGAAACACAGTGTCTATGAAGCACCATAAAGCAAAGCACACACACACACACACACACACACACACACACACACACACACAAAGTATGCCTGTAATTAAAGCCCCTACATGTTTTTTGGGGGGTTTGAGTCTTATACTTATATTTAAAACAAAATTCTTTCTCATTGTTTTTGTCAAACAGATCCCATTAGACCACCATGTTTGTTTTTCTCAAGTTTGTTTTCCCCCTCTGAGAAGATCTCTTCACAAGCATGGGCACCAAATAGCACTTGTTTTTGGTGAGTGTCTTAAAAATACATCATTAAGAATTTTCAAACGCGTATTGTGAGTTGACCCCTCTTGGCATGCATGATGCCTCTCATCAGTATCAAAACATTATTGTCCTATGTATGGATGGATGATGCCTCAACATTGATCAAACTCTACCACGGAATATGATTGCCCAACTTTGTTGCTCACTGAGCATGTTTTATTAATTATTATTTTACATTATCTCTCCTAGGTTTTCTTCTCCCTGTCAACAGGCTTTAGTCTTCACTAGCTCTTTAAAAGCGCCGTTATCAAGTCCACTTATAATGATGGTCCTTTGCCACACCTGGCCTTGATTCTCCACCGTGCTTTCAATAGACTCGACTGCGGTGAGAGTGCATCAGAATCACCTGGAGGGCTTGTAGGAACACAGGCTGCAGGGCGCTAGCCCCACAGTTTCTGACTGGTAGGTTTGGAGCGGGGGCTGAGAATTTACATATCCTAACAGGTTCCCAGGTGATGCTGATTTCGCTGATCTGGGACCTCACTGAGACTCAGGGCTCTACCAGTGTGCCTTGTGCCTCATACTGTTTGCCAGTTTTCACAGCTAGAGCCACTTAACTCACACGTGATTCTGCCCCACGCAGGCAGGCAGGAATACAGGCCTTTCATTGGTTCAGTACGAGGTAACTTTACGGCAGATTTGATGTGGGAAGCAGAGCTGAGCCTTTGCTGAGTTTTCCAGCTCCCGCACTTCATCCCTTCCTGGATACCTTGCTGGACACGCTATTTCCTCTGGACTAGGACGCTTTGACCTCCCTTGCTCAGTTCCTTCTGGAAGCTGAAGATGAGCAGGTAAGTTCACTTCCCACATGTGGGAATCTACCTGTTTGCCTTCTGGGCATTTGTGACCCTCTGCTCACCTCGGCGGTGTTGGTTTGCCTGTGCGGATTTCTTTCCGTTTCTTTTTGTTAAGACTTTGAAGTTTGCCTTTTTTGTGACAGTGAGCCTAGTGTCCTGGGTCTGGCATGGCCAGGCCTGACTTCAAATACTCCAGACTACCTTCTTCTCTGCTTTTCAAACATGGATTATTTATTCAGTTGAACAACGTTGTTGCAATTTCTATGACTGCTGCCCATTCTTTCCCTCTCTTGATTTTTATATGTGTTTCCAGACTCCTCAACCCCATCTACCTCATGCTCTGAGACTCAGTGCTGGCTTGGTCTTTTTCCTCTAAGAATGATTGCTTTTCTGGTAAGATCATTCACTTTGGCTGGAAGGTTCTAATGCCCCCTACATGCATGACTTAGATCCAAGTAATCAACTTATTTTTTCCTTTTAAAACCTGTGTCAAGGAGGTCTATGGGCTTCCTATGCAAAGTGTAGTCTGAGAATCGGTGGCTTTCATCAACTTAGGGGAGCGTGTTAGAATGCAGCAACTCAGGCCCCATCTCAGGTGTACTGAGTTAGAATCCACAGCATAACAAGAGCCCCAGGTGATTTTCATGCACATTGTAAAGGACTGATGTATGGTATAGCGCCTATAGGATGAATTGCTCCCATCTGAGACTAATTGTTACTCTCAACCTTACCAATCACTACTTTTTCCAACTTCCTTATCGCCACCCATGTAATTTTACAAACCTGTGTTGGGTGAGTTTCTCGCTGACAATGTGAACTATGACCAACAACCCATGATTCTGCAGGAACCTGAAGTTCTCTCTGTGTACATCTCACATTTGTTGTTTCTTGGTATATCTTTTGCACAAAGCCTTTTCAACATCGTCACCATAACAACGGAAGATTTCTTCATGCTTTTGGCCATGATCTGGTGTGCGCTTGGATGACAGGCAGCCTGAGGGTCCAGGGTAGATGAGTACCACTCAAGTTCAACAATGAATTTTAGGTGCTTAATGTAATGCTGGCCCATAGTAGGTGACCATCCAAACTTATCAGCATTTATTGTGGAGAAGGTGTTGAAAGTAGATCAGGCTGGATGAACTAACTCCAACCCCGAGCTTCTGTGGTGACTGGGACCAGCAATACTGGTCTGGACAGTGGCCAGTGAAAGGCCTTGTTGCCAGAAACCCATTAGTGAAGGATCAGGACTCCAGCCAGTGACTGAGTCCACAAGTCAGGTTCAACCATTGCAGGGACGGGGCTAATAAGACATATACAGAGTATGGGAGCCTCACTCAAGACTGCCTACATTAGGATAGGGCTGCAGCCCCCAAAGGAGGAAACTACCACATTAACCTAGAGACCCAGGTGGACAGGCCCAGAAAGAACATGGGTTCTAGAATCCAAGCTGGGTTTGTGTGACCTTGAGTAACTTATCCTCAGATGGTCTTCCTTGACAAATGAAAATGCATGTCCAGGGTCTAATAGAGGACTCAAATAGTAGATATTTAATTAAATGGTAGTTACTAGTATGTTTATTATAAAGGGATTCCTATTCTTATGTGAGCTTATGGACCTCAGGGCTCCTCCACGTTCTTTGAATTCTGACCTCGTTGGTTGGAGGGTTGGGTAGCTAATATGGTACCTTGTTCAGGATCTGAACAGAAGAAAGTATTCATGGTCAAAGCACAGGTGCTTAGCTAGGTATATTGGAGGACTTCCCCCCCCCCCTTTTGTTCTCTTGTGATTTGATGATTATCTTTAGTATAGTGTTTAGATTCCTTTTTCCTTTTTGTGTGTATATCTATTAAAGATTTTTGGTTTGTGGTTACCATGAGGTTTTGGACTAGGCATATATATATATATATATATGTGTGTGTGTGTGTGTGTGTGTGTGTGTGTGTGTGCTTGACTTAGGTTGCTGATCTCTTAATTTCAAATGCATTTTAAATATCCTTCCTTTGTACTCTCCTGCTCTCACGATGACTGGTTTTAATATTATATTTTTGTGTGGATGATTTCCTACCTTTTCTGTATGTTTGCCTTTACTGGTGAGCTTTCCCATTTCATAATTTTCTTGTTTCTAGTTGTGACCTTTTCTTTTCCATGTAAAGAAGTTCCTTTAGCATTTGTTATAAAGCTGGTTTAGTGGTGCTGAATTCTTTTAGCTTTTGCGTGTCTGTAAAGCTTTTGATTTCTCCATCAAATCTCAGCAAGAGCCTTGCTGGGTAGAGTAAATCTTGGTTGTAGGTTTTTCCCTTATATCACGCCACTCCCTTCTGGCCTGCAGAGCTGCTGCTGAAAAATTCGCTGATAGCGTTATGGGAGTTCCCTTGTATGTTATTTGTTGATTTTCCCTTGTTTTCCCTGTCTTATCTAACCTTGGATGTGTTTAAGAATATGTGATTATATCCAGTCTGATTTGTTGTCAGCAGAGGTGTTGATCCAAATAACTTAGCCTATGGTTACTGGAGACTTCAGACACAACATAATTTTTTTCAAAAAGGCAATTTACTAAACTTTGGAAGACTAAGGTACAGGAGGATAGGACATAGTTTAGACTTTTGAGATGGAAATCATATCATTCTTCTAATAAATAAGCTAAAATAAATCAGCTAAAGCCTTGTTGGCTTCCCATTTGCCCCAAGATGAACTCCAGCTTCATTAGCTGATGCACATAGATGGCCCGTCCTGACTTGGCCGCAATTATCGTTCAAACTCATCTCTTGCCACATTTATACACTAACTCTAACTTCCATTCACTTGTCTTTTCCTCTCTATACCATGCTGTTTTCTATCTGGCTTCTTCACATGTTACTCCAGCTGCCAGATTAATTCTTACAGCTCAATCTGTATGTCCAGACCCTGAAAACATCTGCTGTCCACATTTCTGTGCTTCTCCTAGTACTTCCATGAGTTACTTCTATTTGTACTTAACACATTACATCTGTTCATTGATTCAAAAGGTCATGTATTCATTGAGCAAATATCTGTTTATCATCTTCCCCTGTCTCCACCACCATGGGAAAATGAAGATACAAAGATAAACAGGACAACTTAACCCCAGCTTTGTGTTCTCACTTGTACCTGTCTATTTAATTGTCTGTCTTCCTTAGTCTATTATATCTTTTCAGAACCTGATACAGTATCTGTACATTATAACTACAAAATAAATGTTTCTTGAATGACTTAATGAACGAGTATTCCAGCAGACAAAGCCTGAAGTAGGAAGTCCTGAAAGGTAAAACTTGTGTTGAGATATGTCTGTATCAACAGTGGTTTAGCCAACTCTTTGGAGTGAGTTTCAGGTGACTTTTACTTTCTTCTTTTTATTTTGTATGTATTATTTGATGTTTCTATGATGAACATATTTATCTATAGAAGAATAAAACGAAATATATCAAAAGACTTAAAGCAACTTGGCAGCTATTCGCTTCAAGCTCATATATTTTTGTATTATTCTAGAACTGCCTCAAATTAAGACACCCTGCTATTTCCCTCGGTTCTGGCAAATCAGAGCTCAGAGGGTTCATAGTGTGAAAAATATCTGTGACGACCTTGGTTAACTACTTCGGAAGCTGAAGTACCAATTACTGTAAAAGAGGATGTGTAGACAGCTGGTCACTTAAAAACGTCTTTCTTCCTAACAATCCCCATAACTTTTTAAATCCAATTCTCTCTAACAAACTTCAAATCTGCATTTTTATCACTTTAAGAACTCTGACATTCCTAACAAATCCTTTCAATAACCCATTTCGGGGCACCACCTGAAGTGTAGCTTGCGCTCTTTCAGCTGGTGACTATTTTTAGAACACCTGTGTTTTTCCATGGGTTTCCAGGCTTTGCTTTTGTGCCTCTTGGGATGGGATGTGGCAGAAAAACCTGTGGTTAGGACGTATTGCTGCTATGTTGAGCAATCAGTTTTTGAAAATGTCCTGGACTGCTATTCAGGAGTAAAGAACACCTGAGGCAGAAGCTGCAGTGAGATTCACTTGGTCAGACTCTTCACCAGTTCTGATGGGAGAGGAGAAATTTGAAAACACGTTGCAGGGTTAATCAACATTGGGGAGAGGAATGCTACTGAACGCAGGTTAGTGAACAACGTCATGGAAGCAGGTTGGCATGCTGGTAGGGCGGTGGGCTGGAATTGCAAAGCAAACCTCTGTGATGAAGGCTTGTGTCTGTGCAAGTTGACCCCTCAGAATTCAATATTCACATCTATAAAGGGGGTCATATTAATACCGATCTCAAAAAAATGTTGTGAGGCTCGTCTGTTCCACCATATTCATGAAGTACAATAAATTTTAGGTTCCCTTTCCCAGTCAAGTAAATGAATGAAAAAAAAAACCCTTAAAAAATAAGTCCAAATATTAATAGAATTAGAAATGAAAAAGGAGAAGTAACAACTGACAGTGCAGAAATACAAAGGATCATGAGAGATTACTACAAGCAACTATATGCCAATAAACCATGAAGAAATGGAAAAATTCTTAGAAAAGCACAAACATCCGAGACTGAATAAGGAAGAAATAGAAAATATAAACAGACCAATCACAAGCACTGAAATTGAGACTGATTAAAAATCTTCCAACAAACAAAAGTCCAGGATCAGTTGGCTTCACAGGCTAACTCTATCAAACATTTACAGAAGAGCTAACACTTACCTTTCTCAAACTCTTCCAAAATATAGCAGAGGGAGGAACACTCCCACACTCATTCTACAAGGCCACCATCACCCTGATACCTAAACCAGACAAAGATGTCACAAAGAAAGAAAACTACAGGTCAATATTGTTGATGAACATAAATGCAAAAATCCTCAACAAAATACTAGCAAACAGAATCCAACAGCACATTAAAAGGATCATACACCATGATCAAGTGGGGTTTATCCCAGGAATGCAAGGGTTCAATATACACAAATCAATGTGATACACCATATTAACAAGTTGAAGGAGAAAAACCATATGATCATTTCAATAGATTCAGAAAAAGCTTTTGACAAAATTCAACACCCATTTATGATAAAAACGCTGCAGAAAGTAGGCATAGAGGGAATCTACCTCAACATAATAAAGGCCATATACGACAAACCCACAGCCAACATCATTCTCAACGGTGAAAAACTGAAATCATTTCCTCTAAGATCAACAAGACAAGATTGTCCATTCTCACCACTATTATTCAACATAGTTTTGGAAGTTTTAGCTACAGCCATCAGAGAAGAAAAGGAAATAAAAGGAATCCAAATCAGAAAATATGTAAAGCTGTCGCTGTTTGCAGATGACATGATACTATACATAGAGAATCCTAAAGATGCCACCAGAAAACTACTAGAGCTAATCAGTGAATTTGGTAAAGTAGCAGGATACAAAATTAATACACAGAAATCTCTTCCATTCCTATACACTAATGATGAAAAATCTGAAAGAGAAATCAAGGAAACACTCCCAGTTACCATTGCAACAAAAAGAATAAAATATCTAGGAATAAACCCACCTAAGGAGACAAAAGACCTGTATGCAGAAAACTATAAGAAACAGATGAAAGAAGTTGATACAAACAGATGGAGAGATATACCATGTTCTTGGACTGGAAGAATCAACATTGTGAAAATGACTCTACTACCCAAAGCAATCTACAGATTCAGTGCAATCCCTATCAAAGTACCACTGGCATTTTTCACAGAACTAAAACAAAAAATTTCACAGTTTGTATGGAA
This sequence comes from Platanista minor, assembly GCA_004363435.1. NCBI lineage: Eukaryota > Metazoa > Chordata > Mammalia > Artiodactyla > Platanistidae > Platanista > Platanista minor. The sequence goes on from RJWK010057143.1 coordinate 12,997, forward strand.
ACACAAAAGACCCTGAATAGCCAAAGCAATCTTGAGAGAGAAAAACAGAGCTGGAGGAATCAGGCTCCTGGACTTCAGACTATACTACAAAGCTTCAGTAATCAAGACAGTATGGTACTGGCACAAAAACAGAAATATAGATCAATGGAACAGGATAGAAAGCCCAGAGATAAACCCATGCACATATGGTCACCTTATCTTTGATAAAGGAGGCAAGAATATACAACGGAGAAAAGACAGCTTCTTGAATAAACGTTGCTGGGAAAACTGGACATCTACATGTAAAAGAATGAAATTAGAACACTCCCTCACACCATACACAAAAATATACTCAAAATGGATTAAAGACCTACATGTAAGGCCAGGCACTATAAAACTCTTAGAGGAAAACATAGGCAGAACACTCTGTGACATAAATCACAGCAAGATCCTTTATGACCCACCTCCTAGAGAAATGGAAATAAAAACAAAAATAAACAAGTGGGACCTAATGAAACTTCAAAGCTTTTGCACAACAAAGGAAACCATAAACAAGACAGAAAGACAATCCTCAGAATGGGAGAAAATATTTGCAAATGAAGCAACTGACAAAGGATTAATCTCCAAAATTTACAAGCAGCTCATGAAGCTCAATATCAAAAAAACAAACCACCTAATCCAAAATTGGGCAGAAGACCTAAATAGACATTTCTCCAAAGAAGACATACAGATTGCCAAGAAACACATGAAAGGATGCTCAGCATCACTAATCATTAGAGAAATGCAAATCAAAACTACAATGAGGTATCACCTCACACCAGTTAGAATGGGCATCATCAAAAAAATCTACAAACAATAAATGCTGGAAAGAGTGTGGAGAAAAGGGAACCCTCTTGCACTGTTGGTGGGAATGTAAATTGATACAGCCACTATGGAGAACAATATGGAGATTCCTTAAAAAACTACAAATAGAACTACCATATGACCCAGCAATCCCACTACTGGGCGTATACCCTGAGGAAACCATAATTCAGAAAGAGTCATGGGGGCTTCCCTGTTGGTGCAGTGGTTGAGAGTCCGCCTGCCAATGCAGGGGACCCGGGTTCGTGCCCCGGTCCAGGAAGATCCCACATGCCACGGAGTGGCTGGGCCCGTGAGCCATGGCCACTGAGCCTGTGCATCCAGAGCCTGTGCTCCGCAACAGGAGAGGCCACAACAGTGAGAGGTCCACATACTGCAAAAAAAAAAAAAAAAAAA
>RJWK010057144.1:0-14231 GCA_004363435.1 Platanista minor
TTTTTTTTTTTTTTTTTTTTTTTTTTTTTTTTTTTTGCGGTACATGGGCCTCTCACTGTCGTGGCCTCTCCCGTTGCAGAGCACAGGCTCTGGACGCGCAGGCTCAGCGGCCATGGCTCACGGGCCCAGCTGCTCCGCGGCATGTGGGATCTTCCCGGACCGGGGCTCGAACCTGTGTTCTCTGCATCGGCAGGTGGACTCTCAACCACTGCGCCACCAGGGAAGCCCGTTCATGTAATTTTTGAATGTTGATCAAGGAACTATATAGTGCATGAGATCCATAATGGTTCTAGGAATCAAAGAGTCAGGATTTTGCAGGTAACTATTTTAATTCAGTATTTTACTTGTTTTTCTTCTTATAAATCCTCAACTGCTAACTGTTTGTTTGTTTATTTATTTATGGCTGTGTTGGGTCTTTGTTGCTGCACGCAGGCTTTCTCTAGTTGGGGTGAGCGGGGGCTACTCTTCGTTGTGGTGTGTGGGCTTCTCATTGCGGTGGCTTCTCGTTGTGGAGCATGGGCTCTAGGCACACGGGCTCTAGGCACATTGGCTTCAGTTGTTGTGGCACGTGGGCTCAGTAGTTGTGGTTCGCGGGCTCTGGAGCGCAGGCTCAGTAGTTGTGGCACACGGGCTTGGTTGCTCCACAGCAAGTGGGGTTCTGGACCAGGGATCAAACCTGGGTCCCCTGAATTGGCAGGCGGATTCTTAACCACTGCGTCACCAGGGAGGTCTCCTCAACTGATAATTTTATTTGATGATGCCTAGTATTTCCAAAAGCTTATTTGAATGAGAATGTTTATCAGTAAACTAGTTGGCCAGTTAAAAGTATCTCGATTTTTTAAAACCAGGCACAGTGTGACAGATTGAAAGGGAATATGTGAAATGAGCATATTACAGTATATCGTCTCTGAAACCTACTGGTAGACATTGATATCCATTAGTCAAGATGTTGGTTTTCACCTTTATTCCCAATAGATACACTAAGCCAGACTAGCTTAATATGTGGCTTGGTAGTCATTTTTATTGCCACGTTTTGTTAAGTATACTTATTTTCTATTGTTGTTGTTGTTCCTTTCTTTTCTTGTTCTGCCTTCCTTTGAATTGAGTGTTTTTAAATATTCCATTTTATCTCTTCTTTTGGTTTATTAGCTATACTTTACTTTTTGTTGTTGTTGCTGTGGGATTTAAAATATTTATCTCTAACTTATCATAGTCAACTATTAAATAATATTACACCCTTCACATATAATGTAAGGACCTTACAACAGTATGCTTCCATTTCTCCCTCCCATTTTATCATAAATTTTACTTGTATGTATTATGAACCCCACAGTATATTGCCATTTTTGCTTTAAACAATAAATTATCTTTCAAGTAAACTTTTAAAATGTGAAACAAAGTTTGTTATTCTTTAGCCACATACATAACATTTCTAATATATCTTTGTGTTTATATGAATTTCCATCTGATATTCTTTTTCTTCAGCTCCCTTAAAAATTTTTAAGTTTCAGGTCTGCTGGTACCAAATTATCTTTGTGTTTGTTTGACATTTTTATTTTGCCTTCATTTTAAATGATGTTTTTGCTTGGTATAGAATTCTGGCTTGGCTTTCTTGCTTTCTTTCTTCCTTCCTTCCTTCTTTCTTTCTTTTCTTTCTTCCTTCCTTCCTTCCTTCTTTCCTTTCCTTTCCTCCCTTCCTTCCTTCCTCCCTTCCTTCCTTCCTTCTTTCCTTCCTTCCTTCCTTCCTTCCTTCCTTCCTTCCTTCCTTCCTTCCTTTCTTTCGTGCCTTTCAGTACTGTATAGCTGTTCCATTGTCTTCTGGTTTGCCTTGTTTCTGAGGTGATTTCAGTATAAAACCTTCTCAGTGACCTGTAAAATCTACATGATCTCAACCTTTCTGACTCTTTGACTTCATTTCCTCCTTCTTCCTCCCTCCCTCATTCAGGCAGGCTAAATGTTTACCTGCTCTGGGTTTTTGTATTTGTTGTTCCATTTTTGTGGTCCACTCTTCTCTCAGATATTCTTATGACTCAGGCTTTCACCTCATGCAGGTCATCTTATGAGAAAAGCATTCTTTTGTTACTCTCTGTATAACAGTAATACCTTCCACTCTGCACTTATTTTCCCTCTGACCATACTTTTATTTTTATCCATAATGCTTATCACTGTGTGACGTATTTTGTCTTGATTTGTTTTTGTCTTGTTTCTTCTGTCGAATTTTTTTTTTTTTTTTAGCGAGAGCAAAGAGCAGGAGCGAAAAAGAGGGAGGAAAAAGAAGGGCGGCGTAGACTTCCCAGAAGAGAGAACAAGGCAAAATGGTAGAGGAGAAAAGGAAGGTCGGGTGAAAGGACGAGGAGGAACAGGCAAAGGGGAACGCGAAAGAAGCTGTCATTGGGGGTGATTTAAAAAAAGGGTGTCACCGAGTGGAGAGAGATTAAGGGGGGGGAGGGCTGTCACCCCAGTTGGTGGCCGGGGACCAAGGGGAAGAAGAAGTCGGTCACCGAGGGGGAGGTAACAAGGTGGGGAGGTAAAAGCAGGAGCAGACGGGGCATGAGAGCTGGGGAGGGCAGGGCCGCGGCGGCTGCGGCTCAGGCAGGCCTCGCTCCCTCACCATGGCTGCGCCGGCCTGGTCCTCGGGCATGCAGCCTCTATCCTGGGCTCCGCGGCGGGCCGGACCTGAGCCCGCCCCCAGGCTGAACCTGCGCGGGGGCTCCAGGAGGCTCCGACGAGCGGCGGCTCCGGGCTTGGCCCAGGCCCCGGCCTCCCTGCCTCACAAGCTGGAAGGGCAGCAGCCGCAACCGCAGCCCGACCGGAGCGCAGACCTCTTCTGTCGAATTTTAAATCCAGCTGGGGAAGGAGTAAATATTTTCTTTATCTTCTAGAATAGCACCTGACACTTAATAGGGGTTCAATAAATATACGTGGAAAGAAAGAAAAGACAGACAGCAGGCTTCAGTTTATTAAGGAAGTGATGGTATAAATTTTGGGGGATTAAAAATAGCTATCTTTGTCCTTAAAATAATATTAAATATGAGGGTGTTTATCATTTCCTTGTGTGGAAACCTTATAGCCTCTGTTAATAATTCTGTAGCTGACCACAAGTATGTTATACTCTCTGAGCCTGGTAAATGATGGAATGGGGACAGGCAATGTCTGAAGTCCCTTCCAACGATTTATTCATTCATTATAAACAACTTCATAATGAGGTCTCCTTCCTAGTTTTCCCTGCCAAAATCCATTGTACTCAGGTTAAATATACAGTAGGGAGATTAATTATATCATTTTCCTTTGCAGAAAACCTTTGTTGGTTTTTTTTTTTAATAAGACTCCCTCTTTATTATTATTATTTTTAAAATTTATTTGTTATTTATTTATTTATTTTTGGCTGCACTGGGTCTTCGTTGCTGTGCGCGGGCTTTCTCTAGTTGCGGAGAGCAGGGGTTACTCTTCGTTGTGATGCGGGGGCTTCTCATTGTAGTGGCTTCTCTTGTTGTGGAGCACAGGCTCTAGGCGCACAGGCTTCTGTAGTTGTGGCACGCGGGCTCAGTAGTTGTGGCACGTGGGCTTAGTTGCTCCATGGCATATGGGATCTTCCCTGACAAGGTATCGAACCCATGTCCCCTGCATTGGCGGGCGGATTCTTAACCACTGCACCACCAGGGAAATCCCTTTTGTTGGTTTTTGATTGCCCTAAAATTCTTTGATCCGTCATCAAAGGCCTTCCACCATGTTATTCATTCCTGTCTCCAGTTTTCCATTATCACCATTCATTTTCCAGTATCACCATTCCTACTCTATATCCTGTACGTATTCTCCATTTTCTTTTTTAGATGCTGCTTTTTGTTCCTTCCGTTAGGATTTCCTGCCGCCCATTCCTATTTGTCAAAATCCTTTCTGTCTTTCATGTCTAATATTAAATGCCATCTTCTTTGTGACATCTTTCCCAGTGCTCAGAATTAAATGATTGTTTCTTAATCTGAACTTCTTTTGTACTCTGTTGAAATGAAATATTATATTTGAATATGCTTAACAGATAATAGGGCCTCAAAATCTTCTAATTGAATTTAAAATATTAAATAATCGCATTGTTTCTTGACATAGGTGAGTACATTGGTGTAGTGCAATAACACTGACTCTAGGAAAAATCGTGCAGCCAGTGAAGTTTTTTTTAACCCCACCCGGTTTTCCTTTGGAGGAGCATTGACCTCTCTTGCAGTGTTAAGTTGTCTTTCTCACTTTGTGCTTGATAATTGGGGCTTTGCGCGCCAGCTTTCCTCTCCCTGAGCAGCAGCCTCCTCTAGCTCCGTTTTAGAGTTAAAAATCTCTTTTTTATATTATTGCCTTTATTTATCCTCTGGTATTTTCAGGTACGTCTAAATTCTTTAGAGTTGTTTTTAGTATTTTTTATTTAGTATTTTAAGTCCTGTAAGATTGCCCTTAATACAGACCCTGGGGCTCTCTGACTTTCAGTAAAATAAAATCACTTTAAGCTTTAGTTTTAAGGTCATAGACTTCCCCATTTCTCTCATTAATTTGCAGGTTGCCTTTTTGATTTTATCATTTTATTACATTTTATTGGTTTAGTGTTTTTAGATAAAGGGCATCTCTTGATATCCTTTCATTCAAATTCTTTTGATAAATTTTACTGGTCTTCACATATTCGTAAAGGAATCTTTAAAAAAGGAAAGGGATTTGTCAAGCCATTTACTGTTCTTTATCATAAGATACACCAAAATGTACATCTATTTTAGCCTTATTGGTAGTTTCGTTTATTTGATCACAGTGAAATATTGAATATAATCTTGATGTAAATTAAACTTCTTCCTATAATTAGTAATTTAGATTACTCCTTGTCAGTCAGTGATGCAGAGTTGACCCTTGCCAATTAGACATAACAATGTAAAAATGGAAGAAGAATGGATATTTGAGGAGTTTAGAGTTTATTTCAGTGTGGGATATCATACTTTTACAAGACAATGTCTTGACATGTACAGATATACCTCAGAGGTATTGTGGGATAGGTTCCAGGTGACTGCAATAAAATAAATATATCATAATAAAGTGAGTCACAATTTTTTTGGTTTCCCAGTGCATGTAAATGTTATGTTTACACTATACTGCAATCTATGAAGTGTGCAATAATAGCATTATATCTAAAAAAACAATGTGCATACCTTAATTAAAAAGTACTTTGTTGCTAAAAAATGCCAACTGTCATCTGAGTCCTTTGCCGGTGGAGGGTCTCGCCTAGATATTGACGGCTGCTGACTGATCAGGGTGGTGGTCACTGAAGGCTGGGGGTGCTGGGTCAGTTTCTTAAAATGAGACAACAATGGAGTTGGTGGCATCGATTGACTCTTCCTTTCATGAACGATTTCTCTATAGAATGCAGTGTTGCTTCAGAGCATCTTACTCACAGTGGAACTTCTCCCCGAATTAGAGTCAGTCCTCTCAAACCCTGCTGCTGCTTCATCAACTAAGTATATTTAATACTCTAAATCATTTGTTGTCATTTTAGCAGTCTTCACCAGGAGTGGACTGCATCTCACAAAAGCACTTTCTTTGCTCATCAGTAAGACAACTCCTCATTCATTAAAGTTTTATCATGAGATGGCAGCAATTCAGTCACATCTTTAGACTCTACTTCTAATTTTAGTTCTCTTGCTATTTCCACCAGTCCTCCACTGAAGTCTTGAACCCCTCAAAGTCATCTGTGAGTGTTGGAATTAACTTCTTCCAAACTCCTGTTAGTGTTCATATTTTGACCTCTTCCCATGAATCTCGAATGTTCTTAATGGCATCTGGAATGGTGAATCCCTTCCAGAAAGTTTTCAGTTTACTTTACCCAGATCCATCAGAGGAATCACTAGCTCTAACCTTAACAAAATGTATTTCTTCAATAATGAGACTTGAAAATTGAAATTACTCCTTGATCCATGGGCTGCAAATAGATGTTGTGTTGGTAGGCATGAGAACAGCATGAATCTCCTTGTACATCTCCATCAGAGCTCTTAGGTAGCCAGATGCATTGTCAGTGAGCAGAGATATTTTGAAAGGAATCTTTTTTTCTGAGTTGGTCTCAACAGTGTGCTTTAAATATTCAGTAAACCATGTTGTAAACAGATGTGCTGTCCTCCAGGCTTTGTTGTTCCATTTATAGAGCTCAGGCAGAGTAGACTTAGCATAATTCTTAAGGGCCCTAGGATGGTAAATGAACATTGGCTTCAACTTCAAGTCACCAACTGCATTTAGCCCCTAACAAGAGAGTCAGCCTGTCCTTTGAAGCAAGGCATTGACTTGTCCTCTCCAGCTAACAAAGACCTAGATGGCATCTTCTTCCAATAGACGGTTGTTTCATCTACATTGAAAATCTGTTGTTTAGTGTAGCCAACTTCATTAATTATGTTAGCTGCATTTTCTGGATAACTTGCTGCAGTTTTTACGACAGCACTCGCGGCTTCACCTTGTACGTTAACTAGACGGCTTCTTTCCTTAAACCTCAGGAACCAACCTCTGCCAGCTTCAGACTTTTCTGCTGCAGCTTTCTCACTTTTCTCAGTGTTCATAGAATTGAAGAAATTTCGGGCCTTGCTCTGGATGAGACTTAGGTTTAAGGGACTGTTGTGGCGGTTTGACCTTCTATCCAGACCACTAAAACGTTCTCCGTATCAGCAGTAACGCTGTTTTGCTTTCTTACCGTTCGTGTGTTCACTGCAGTAGCACTTTTAATTTCCTTCCAAGAACTTTTCCTTTCCATTCACAACTTAGTTCACCGTTTGGTACAAGAGGCCTAGCTTTGGGCCTCTGTCAGCTTTCAATGTGCCTTCCTCACAAAGCTGAATCATTTCTTGCTTTTGATTTAAAGTAAGAGACGTTCAACTCTTCCTTTCACTTGAACATTTAGAGGCCTCGGTAGGGTTATTAAATGGCCTAATTTCAATATTGTTGTGTCTCAGGGAATAGGGGGGCCTGAGGAAAGGGAGGGAGACAGGGAACAGCTGGTCGGTAGAACAGTCAGAACATGTACAACGTCTATCAAGTTCACTGTCTTATCTGGGCAAGGTACGTGGTACCCCCAATTACAATAGTAACATCAAAGATCACTGATCACAGATCAATATAACAAATATAATAATAATGAAAAAGTTTGAAATATTGTGAGAATTACAAAAATGTGACACAAGAAACATGAAGTGAGCAAGTGCTTTTGGAAAAATGGTGCTCAACACAGGGTTGCCAGAAACCTTCACCTTGTAAAAAATGCAGTATCTGTGAAGCACAATAAAGCAAAGCTTAATAAAATGAGTTATGCCTGTATTAATAGTAAAAATGTATTTAGTACTTCCAGATGCTTTTAAATACTTTACATACTCCATTATTTTTAATCCTTACAACAATCCCATTATTAATTCCATTTGTTAATAAGGGAATTGACCTGGAATTTAGGTAAATAGTCTAAGGTCATATAGTTAGTTGGCAGAGCTGGGTCTGGAAGTCTGGCTTCTAGTAATAAAAAAGCCTTTTTCTCACTTTTTTTTTTTTTTTTAACATACCAGGTTTAAGTTTAAGATTTCATTTGGAGAACAAAAGGATTTTACTATTTAAAATAAAGATATTAAATACCACTAGTCTACAAAGTTCATTTAGTTATTATTACTTATCCTTTGATATCCCTTTTACTGCGCTCTTGATGCATTCTTTAATTCTGTGTTGCTGTTTAACTTTCTGATGTTTGTGAGAAATATATTTATGTCTTGAAAAGCATCTGTTTGGGTATAAACTTCCCACAGATAAGTTCATTAGACTGGATGTTCCTGGAGAACTTATATTTCTTTGTATCTCCTATGTGGCACCCAGCACAGTACCTTGACATACACATTTCAACAAGTAAACTTGGTTTAACTGGTTGAATAAACCCATATTTTTGTCCTTGGGAAAACAATTCTAATTTGGTGTAAAATATGCTACCTATTACAGTTAACAATCTTGAGAATGTCATATGAGAACAGCAATTCTGTCCCACCCACCCCCAATTTTTTATTCGTACAGTGACACCTGTGAATTTGTAGGTTGGAACAAGCTACAAAACTATGGAACATACTTGTCCTGCAGAGGGATGGCTGATGTGACTTGTACATTCTAATTAAGCTTTTTTTGAAGCTTAGCATTCAAATCTGCATTCTTACTTGATTAATATTCACCAGCGCTATTTTTATGCAGATCACATGAAAAATGAACCCTACATGCCAGGATACCTTGCAAGAAATTACTGTTCATCAGCATGAATCAATAAGCTCACAAGTATAACAGTATCCACTGGGAAAAGTAAAAAAAAGCTGTTACTAAGGTCATATAATATGAAAGAAAAAGGAGAAAAAAATTCAGTTTTGCATTGAAAACCATAAAAATGTTTCAAGAGAAAATTAGTATGACTATCCATATTAGTATGCCTAGATCAAAAACCAATATATGAAGTTCTGTTATATTTTACTACATGCATGAATCTTGAAAACATCAGACTAAGTGAAATAAGCCAGACACAAAAGGACAAATATGGTATGATTCCATTTATATGAAATATGTAGAACAGGCAAATTCAGTGAGACAGAAAGTAGATTAGAGGTTATCAGGGCCTGGTTGGGAGGAGGAAATGGGACTCATTGCTTAATGGTTACAGAATTTTTGCAGGGGGGGTGTTGATTTAAAAAATTTGGAAATAATGTTGATTATTGCACAACATTGTGAATGTAATTAAGGCCATTGAATTGTACTTAAAAATGGTTGAAATGGCAAATTTTATGTTAGATATTTTAAATTTTAAAAAGCATGTAAATTAGGATGGACATTTAAACATTTTCTTCAGTCTTTTTTTCTTTTTTTTTTTTGCTGTACACGGGCCTCTCACTGTTGTGGCCTCTCCCGTGGCAGAGCACAGGCTCCGGACATGCAGGCTCAGCGGCCATGGCTCACGGGCCCAGCCGCTCCGCGGCATGTGGGATCTTCCCGGATCGGGTCACGAACCCGCATCCCCTGAATCGGCAGGCGGACTCTCAACCACTGCGCCACCAGGGAAGCCCTTTCTGCAGTCTTTGAATGAAGAATGTAACTGATTTCACAGTGAAGCAGGTCACACCACTGGCTCAGGGCTTACTCTTTGCCTGTGAGTAAGCCGTGCCTGGCATGCCTCCAGGTTGTGCGTGATGTCAGAGACCTGTGAAGTGGCTCAGGTAGATAAAGGAATCTAAAAGTGATCAGCTTGTGAGACACTAGGGGCTGGGAAAGGAGCTGGCTGACCAGGAGTAGGAGACTGCAATAAAAGTTTGCAAATTTAAAGTCTTCAAAGAATGAAAAGAGGGAATAAAAAAGAAAATGAGACGAGCGGTGCTAAGAAAACAAGACCAGATGTGCAGTGGAGAAAGGCAGCTTGCCTTGGGAAGCTGGACAGCTGTTTCCTCTGTGCTCTGCAAGCACACACAGCTGCTCATCCCTTTGTAAATCTTCCTCCGCTGGACTGAGAGGCCGGGGGGCATCTCCATCCCTGTATTCTCAGCGTTCGGAACAGGAAAGAGACTCAGTGAGTGAGTCAATAAGGGTCGAGTACCTGGGCTGAGGGAAGGTTAATCACAGAGTTCTGGTGGCCACAGTCAGAATCAGCAGGCCGAACAACCACCAAGAGAGACATTGGAAACTGCAGTAAAAAGGGGGTGGAACAGTTAAAAATGGCTAAGTGAATACCGGCATTTACTTTAGCTTCCTCTTAAAATCCAACTAAAATAACAAAGAAAAGATATTTAAGGGAGGGGGGGAGAACTGGCATAAACAGACTACAGTGTAAAAAAGAGGAGAAAAAACCCCCGACAATATTAGAAGCTGATTTAAGAAGCCAGAGGCTCACTTAGATGGAAAACAAATGTTGAAGTGTAAACAGACTACAGAAAGTGAGTGTTTGCTAGCATCCTGAACCTATGAAATAATCTTGAAAGATGCTACAGATCTGTTGAAAGAAAAACAAAGAATAAATTGGACCCCCCTAGCTCTCCCTCATGTTGTGTAGCCTGGGAACTGCCCCTGGGGGGTTACATCAGGAATAGCTGAGGGTGAGGTGCCGTGCTGAACACCGGGTGGGTAAGTGAAAATCGGTACTGGGTTCCCATCCTTTGCACACTTGAATCCCAGAGCAATGGCAGGTAGGCTTATACTCCCACAGCAGGATATGGGAGGACACTTTTCTGTTTTTCTGGGGAATTTTGACCAGCCCTAGATCCAATAATCAGGCTTTGCCCCAAATCATTCAAGGCCTCTGTTGTTGCAATATGGTAGCCACTGGGCAACATGTGGCTACGGAGCATTGAAATGTAGATGGTCTGAATTGAGATAGTAAAATGCACTCTGTATTTTAAAAGCTTAATAAGAAAAAAATGTAAAACATCTCAATAATTGTTACACTGATTACATGTTGAAATAATATTCTTGATATACTAGGTTAAATAAAGCATCCTATTAAAATTAATTTAACCTATTTCTTTTTAATGTGTTGCTACCAGAAAGCTTAAAATTATGTATTTCTATTGGACAGCACTGCTCTATAATGGAGCCTTCTACTCAACAGTCTGCTCTTGCTCACTCAGCTTCAAAATAGCTTTTAATACTCTACCATAGGGACTTCCCTGGTAGCGCAGTGGCTAAGAATCCGCCTGCCAGTGCAGGGGACACGGGTTCGAGCCCTGGTCTGGGAAGATCCCACATGCCGTGGAGCAGCTAAGCCCGTGTGCCACAACTACTGAGCCCATGCGCCACAACTACTGAAGCCTTCTCACCTAGAGACCCTGCTCGCCACAACTAGAGAAAACCTGTGCACAGCAATGAAGGCCCAACTGAGCCCAAAATAAATAAATTAAAAAAAACCCACTCTACCATAGAGGAGATAGTCAAAGATCATTAGACATTTGAGGAAATGTGTTAATATGAAAGACGGAGAGAAAACAAACTTAAGAAAAAAGGAGCCTTCTGGAAAAGAAACAGTGCAAGAGGAAGAAAACAAAATGAAGCAACAAAAACCTGTTGTGTTATCCTTAGGGAAAATTTACCATAACCCTGTTTTTAAAAAAACTCAGAAAACAAATCTTCCTGGAAATTAAATCACAAGTGCAGAAATGAACTGTAGTGGGCAAAATAATAGCCTCCTAAAGACGTCTGTGTCCTAATTCTGGAACCTATGAATATGTTATCTTACATGGCAAAAGGTAATGAAGAATGTGGAGGGAATTAAGATTGCTAATCATCTGACCTTAAAATAAGGAGATTATTCCTTGATCATCCTGGTGTGCCCAGTTTTATGACAAGAGTCCTTTAAGGATAGAATAGGGAGGCAGAAGATCAAGGTCAGAGATTTGAAGATACTACACTGTTACCTTTGAAGATTGAGGAAGGGGCTACAAGCCAAAAAAGCTTAAAAGGGCAAGGAAATAGATTCTCCTCTAGTGCTTCCAGAATGAACGCTGCCTACTGACAACTGATTTTACCTCAACGAGAGCTACTTCTGGCCTCCCAAACTGTAAAATAATAAATATACAGTGCTGTAAGTGAATACAGTTATGGTATTTGTTTTAAGAGCAATAAGAAACTAATATGAGCAGCTAAATAAAAAGGTTAGAAGGTAAAGTTGAAGAAGTTTCTCAGAGAGTACAACAAACATAAGTTGATTCTAGAATGCATGAGACTGCTCCTACAGTTTGGGGCTAGAAGTAAAGAGAACCAGTGGAGGCACAGTGACCTCATAGCCATGCAGTAAACATGCATTGAGCACCTACTTCCTACAGTGCACTGCAGTCAGTGATAATTCAGACTATAGTCAATTTGGAATCACCATCATCTAAGGTTCATTCATAAATAATTCACTTCAACAGGTTGGAAAGGATGCATGAAGAACTATAGTTTTAAAAAAAATTATTATTATTATAATCTTTTTTTTTATTAATTATTTTTGGCTGCGCTGGTCTTCTTTGCTGCGTGTGGGCTTTCTCTAGTTGCAGCGAACGGGGGCTGTTCTTCGTTGTGGTGCGCAGGCTTCTCATTGCGGTGGCTTCTCTTGTTGTGCAGCACAGGCTCTAGGTGCATGGACTTCAGTAGTTGTGGCACGCAGGCTCAGTAGTTGTGGCTCGCGGGCTGTAGAGCGCAGGCTCAGTAGTTGTGGTGCATGGGCTTAGTTGCTCTGCGGCATGTGGGATCTTCCCGGACCAGGGCTTCAACCCGTGTCCCCTGCGTTGGCAGGCGGATTCTTAACCACTGGGCCACCAGGCAGGTCCAGAGCTATAGTTTTATTTCCAAGAATCTGTGATCCTGTCCAGACCTGGTCTTATGAATGGGCAGAGAAGATACTCACATACTTGGCATGATTTCCCAAGGAGCTAAAAGATTCAGCTGCCCCCAGATATCTGATCCGTTGGTTTGCTCTGATATATCACATTCCCACCAACAGAAAGCTTTCAAGATAATAAGTCTTCAGAAAGAGTATTAAAATGAAAATATTAACAGGAAGGGTAGTGCCCACTAAAATTTTAGCCTAGGTTAAGGAGGAGAAGCAGTCATAGAGAAGAGCAAAAACAGTTAATTGGGAAGACAGTCAGCCATTTTTGGTGGGAACCTGATGAACTTTCCCATTTTCTTTCTCCAGGTTCTGAAATATCCCTTTTTTTTATAAGACAGGTCTCACTTCTTCCAGCTGTGGAATCCTAAGCCTAGAGGCAATAAATCCTATCTGAGTTTAGGGAAGAAAAGATCGCAAATTAGCATGGGAGTTTTTGGCTAAAAATTACTGAGACTATATCTGTGTTAACAGTTCCAAGGGTTTATTAGTTTTATTATCCTCTTTTGGATATTATCCTCATTAGAGTAATATGAAATATACCTAAACCTAAGTAGTCAGCCGTAAATTAAGAGAGCATTTTGTTACGAATGCTGTGCTGCTCACCAGGATTTGCCCAATGTAGATTCAGAAATCTGACTCCAATATTTAGGCTTACCTGATTCAGACATATATTTCCATTTACATATGTGTATATATCTATGAATATATGTGAAAAAAAAATATATATATGTATCCTGTCTACATGTATATTATACAGATAAAATATATACATAGAAACCTTCAGCATGATGACAGTGAGAACTATTTACATGATACAACACATTATAAATCTCTCAGCTCTTCTCGAAAACTTGCGCTGAACCTTAACTTGTATGAAGAAGAGAATGGTTCTCGTTGGGATATCTGATGCTTGCTTCAGGGTTGTGTTAATTTATTAGATAATGTTTTTAGTTTTTCCTTACATATTTTCTAAGAACAATCTTTAAATGCCACTAAAATGATTTATTTAGAGTCTTTTGCTTTCCCCTAATATATTACTATATCCTTCACATTTCTCACTGTTGGTCTTACTTATAAATAACAGTGTGTGATACCTTAGCCCTTGTGTTCTCTCTCAAGAGACTGCCTATTCTGTTTTGCTTTTTGTAGCCACTTCTTTCTGACTGCTCAAGGGATAGGAGGGGCCTAGAGTCCAAGGAGAAAAATGGATTTCCAATGGTAGATATAGGGAGACAGTTCTGTGCTGCACCATTAAATATCAACCCCTCCCTTTCCACCCATAAATAGCAATTATAGGGAATTATTCTTTAATCACTTCATGTTCAGTATTTACATTAGCACATCAAAAGAGGATATTTCATCCTTAAGGTTAACAGTTATGATTTTTAAGAGTTTTCATCATTTGTGCACTTTAAAAAATCCAATTTTGATTTGCTAATCCATCCTCATGAATGTAGCTCCTGTTAAATAAACCATCCTGTTGGGAATAGAATTGTTGTAATTCCATTAGTAATCTTTACTGGTGAAAAGTAGCTCTTTACTCAGTTTTTGCCTAGTGAATTTTAGTCTTGGCAGCGAGTATAGTCTAATGATTAAGGGCATGGGTTCTAGAGTCTGACTGCCTGGGTTTGAATATAAGCTGCACTATTTACTATGTGATTTTGGGCAATGTAACTTACTTTCTCTGGCCTCAGTTTTCTCATTTGCAAAGTGGGACTAAATTTGGTACCTCTCTCTTAGGATTATTATAAAGATTAAATAAAAAATATAGCAGAGTTCCTGGTATGTTGTTAGCACTAGTTTAATGATTATTGTGAAGAGGCAGCAAGATATAATGGAATTAGACAAACAGGGTTTATAACCC
>RJWK010057145.1:0-14230 GCA_004363435.1 Platanista minor
CCGTGAGCCATGGCCACTGAGCCTGCGCGTCTGGAGCCTGTGCTCCGCAACAGGAGAGGTCACAACAGTAAGAGGCCCAAGTACCGCAAAGAACGAAAACAAAACAAAACAAAAAAAAACAAACAACCCAATCCAAAAATGGGCAGAAGACCTAAATAGACATTTCTCCAAAGAAGATATACAGATTGCCAACAAACACATGAAAGGATGCTCAACATCACTAATCATTAGAGAAATGCAAATCAGAACAACAGTGAGGTATCACCTCACACCAGTGAGAATGGCCATAATCAAAAAATCTACAAACAATAAATGCTGGAGAGGGTGTGGAGAAAAGGGAACCCTTTTGCACTGCTGGTGGGAATGTAAATTGATACAGCCACTATGGAGAACAGTATGGCTGTATCAATATTTTAAAAAACTAAAAATAGAACTACCATAGGACCCAGCAATCCCACTACTGGGCATATTCCCTGAGAAAACCATAATTCAAAAAGAGTCATGTACCACAACAATGCTCATTGCAGCTCTATTTACAATATCCAGGATATGGAAGCCACCTAAGTGTCCATCGACAGATGAATGGATAAAGAAGATGTGGCACATATATACAATGGAATATTACTCAGCCATAAAAAGAAACGAAATGGAGTTATTTGTAGTGAGGTGGATGGACCTAGAGACTGTCATACAGAGTGAAGTAAGTCAGAAAGAGAAAAACAAATACCATATGTTAACACATATATATGGACTCTAAAAAAAAAAAAAAAGGTTCTTAAGAACCTAGGGGCAGGACAGGAGTAAAGACACAAACGTAGAGAATGGACTTGAGGACACAGGGAGGGGGAAGGGTAAGCTGTGACAAAGTGAGAGAGTGACATGGACATATATACACTACCAAATGTAAACTACATAGCTAGTGGGAAGCAGCTGCATGGCTAGTGGGAGATCACCTGGGTGCTTTGTGACTACCTAGAGGGGTGGGATAGGGAGGGGGGGAGGGAGATGCAAGAGGGAGGGGATATGGGGATATATGTATACATATAGCTGACTCACTTTGTTAACATTGTAAAGCAATTATACTCCAATAAAGATGTTTAAAAAAAAGTGATTACAAAACAGTGGCTATGTTTCCCTGTGCTGTATAATATATCCTTACTGCTTATCTGTTTTATGCACAGTAGTTTGTGTCTCTTAATCCCACACCCCTATCTGGCCCTTCCCACCTCCCTCTCCCCATTGGTAACCACTAGCTTGATGTCTATGTCTGTGAGTCTGTTTCTGTTTTGTTTTATACATCTGTTTGCTTTATTTTTAGATTCCACAAAAACAGACACATAGATCAATGAAACAAAGTAGAGAAACCAGAAATAAACCCACACAGCTATGGTCCATGGCCAATTAATCTACAACAAAGGAGGCAAGAATATGCAATGGAGAAAAGACAGTCTCTTCAATAAGTGGTGCTGGGAAAACTGGACATATAAAAGAACGAGATTAGATCATTTCCTCATACCATATGCAAAATTAAACTCGAGATGGATTAAAGACCTAAATATAAGACTTGAAGCCATAAACTCCTAGAAGAGAACATAGGCAGAACATTCTTTGACATAAATTGTACCAATATTTCTTTGGATCTGTCTCCTAAGGCAAAAGAAACAAAAGCAAAAATAAAGAAATGGGCGTAATTAAACTTAAAAGCTTTTACACAGCAAAGGAAACCATTGACAAAACAAAAAGACATCCGTGGGAATGGGAGGAAATATTTGCAAGTGAAATGACCAACAAGGGGTTAACATCTATAATATACAAACAGCTCATACAACTCAACAACAAAAAAACAAAAAAAACCAATCAAAAAATGGGCAGAAGACCTGAACAGACATTTTTCCAAAGAAGACATACAGATGGCCAACAGGCACATGAAAAGATGCTCAACATCACTAATCATTAAGAGAAATGCAAATCAAAACCACAGTGAGATTCCACCTTATCCTGTCAGAATGGCTGTCATCACAAAGACCACAAATAACAAACGCTGGTGAGGATGTGGAGAAAAGGGAATCCTCCTACATTGTTGGTGGGAATGTAACTTGGAGCAGCCACTATGGAAAACAGTATGGAGGTTGCTCAAAAACTAAAAATAGAACTACCGGATGATCCAGCAATTCCACTCCTGGGTATCTATTGAAAGAGATACACACACTCCAGTGTTCATAGCAGCATTATTTACAATAGCCAAGGGATGGAAGCAAACCAAGTGTCCACCAACATACAGCTGAATAAAGAAGATGTGGTGTGTACACATATATACACAATGGAATATTACTCAGCCATAAAACAAATGAAATTCTGCCATTTGGAGCGACATGGATGGACCTAGAGAATATTGTACTTTGTGAAATAAGTCAGAGAAAGGCAGATACTGTATCACTTATGTGTGGAACCTAAAAAATAATACAAACAAGTGTATACAGCAAAATACAAACAGACTCACAGATATGGAAAACAAATAGAACGTTTAAAGATAGAACGCGGGCTGCTCACAGGCATCCTAGGACGCAGGGGTGAGGGTGTTCTCCCTTCTCCTGATGAGCTGGGATTTGTCCTGGACTCCTAGGCAGGATTCATCAGTACCTCCTCTGTGCTTCCACAGCTCTTGGTTTATTTTTCTATAACTGTACCCAGTCAGCGATAGAACGCTCAGTATGTGCTAGGCACTCAGTATGTGCTAGGCAAGTGGGGATATAGCTATGAAATGACCAACTCAGTCCCTTTCTGCAGGGACCTTCAAAGTCTATTGGATGTAAAGCAATTATACTCCAATAAAGATGTTAAAAAAAAAAAAGTCTATTGGAAGAACTCATCACCTTGTATTATGATGCTGCACACACACATCTATGTCTGCTTCACCAGGAGCCCAAACAGCACAGCAAAACAGCCTTCCAGACCCAGTAGGTGCTCAATAAAATTTGTTGAATGAATGAAACAGGTTGGAGGAAAAGGCTATTCCCCAGGCCCAGGCCTCTGAAAGCTCCCAGTGAAAAATCTACCCCGAAGAAACCTGACACTCTTCTATCTGTCAGAATTGGGACACAAATTTCCCAACTGCCAACTTCCCCATGACTTACAAACGGATTGACTTCCTAGCCACAAATGAGTGAATGAATACATGAATCAGTAATTTAAGAGCACCTTAAATTTCTGGGTCAGAGACACCCTGAAAAGAAAGTAAAATGATTGTTCAAAAGATGAAGATGCCTGGAAGTGGCAGTTTCTGACTGCTGAGAAGGAGTCTATTTTTAACCAGCCATTGAATAAGAATTTAAGAAATGCCTTTTGAAAAACTGAATGAAGACAAAACGGGAACCCAGGAACAGATGGGAATGTCCCAGCCCCTTTCAGCCATGCCCATCTATCATCTGCATGACTGCAAATATCAGGGACACAAAAACAAGCACCCACAAGGAGACACGTCAACATTCAAGCACATACGTGTCTCACACCTGCAGGGCCACCTATGACCAGGAGGACAACTGGTGTCTTTTGGTTTAAAAAAAATTAGCTCTTGAAAAGAGAAAAGTATTTTGTAGGCAAAATAGCATACAGTAATTTCATAGGCAAAATTAGTATAAACTGACTGGGCTTTTGTTAAGTAGGTGCATTCTTCTGCAATATTTAAAACGATCGCCTTGATGCCTGATTTTACACAAATCAAACAGGGCCTCCCGACTTTGGAAGACAGTTTATCTGATGGAGTGAACAGCTCTTTTCATCTGTAAGGAAATAATGTGGAAAAGTCAAATGTTTACATCCTTTCCCAAACAGTGTTACATCCAACAGGAAAAACAAGTATGAAACATATGTAAGACTCCACCACACAACTCATCTCACTCTCGGTGAACTGCGCTCCACCACTAGACAGTCTACGGAGAGAGAAACTGCTTCACCTGTAACAAAAGCAGCGGTCGTGGCCACCCAAAGAACGTAGAATCAGTTCTGCAGCCTGGCGTCCATGGGAGCACAGAACGCTCTAGAAGGGAGCGTACAGATCCCTCTCACTTCATAGGCAAGGAAACGGAGGCCTGCAAAGCTTGCAGACTTAACATGAGGTCCGGGAACACCTTTAACTACATTCAACAAGTTGCTTGTCGTCCCAGACACCTTCTCCACCTGTCTTCCTCAATTTGTTGCTGGAGGCCCACCTGTGTGGGCTTGTCTCCAATGTGGTCCCCAGATGAGCAGCATCAGTAGCACCTGGGAACTTGTTAAACATGCAGATTCTCAAGCCCCACCTTAGACCTACTGAATTAGAAGCTTTGGGGTGGGGGTCCAGCAATCTGTGTTTTGCCAAGCCTTCCAGGGGATGCTGACATTTGTTAAGGTTAGAGAGACACATCCGTTAGATGTGTCTCTAACGGATACCGTTAGAGAGACGGGTTTCTTAACCTCTGGCTTCCAGCTGGGCCTCGGCCAAGGGGAAACCCTGGCAGGAGGCCCCCAGACTCACTTAAGAGGAGTGAGTTAAGGGTACTTTTTTCCCCAGGTTCCCTCCCTGTGAGATTGCCTAGGACTGGCTGCATCCGTGCACCAAAGGTCACTCACTGTACCTCTCGGGACACTCTCTGAGCCATGTGACTCATTCCTTCTTGACCCAGTTACTACCCCCTCCCCTGACTCTACAGGTCTAGGGATGGTAACAATCCCTACTGCCTGCTCTAAAATACTGCTTCATCCTTGGTGATTCCCCACCCACATCTTTGTAAAGGGTTCCTTTATTCAGCCCTCCTCTAATTATCCTGATTTAGATGTGCTTCCTGGGATCCTCACCTGATAAAGATAGAAAGATGCTTGTCTCGGGTGATGGGTAAAGAGCACAGCTTTTATGGGACGTTTCTAACTTGGAATAAAACTCTTTTGCTTCTCTCCAACTTCAATAACAGGAACGACTTTGGGAGAGTTCCAAATACCGTATTTACAGCAAAAGAGCACAACATTTATTCATACTAAGCATGACCATTGATGTTGATTGTGTCATTTTCAAGACACAGATGTTTCTCCCCAGAGATCACCTAGTCGGAATTTCTTCTTTTCATCTTCTCCCCTCTCACTGTTGCACAACACAGAGCAAAAGATGTGGCTTATGCTGACTCAGACCTGATTTGCTTTTACCTGCCGGTCCATCTCCTAAGGCCTCTGCTCCCAGAATCTTCCTTCCCTTTAAATTCACTCTGCCTCTTGTTTGTTGTTGTTGTTGTTTTGGGGCCTTGTTTTGTGGCAAAGTACACATAACATAAAACTTACCATCTTATAACCATTTTGAAGTGTATGGTTCAGTGGCATTGAGTACGTTCGCATTGCTGTGCAACCAACACCGCTGGCCATCTACACACTCTTTTTATCTTGTAAAACTGAAACTCTGTACCCATGAAACAATAACTCCCCATTCCTGCCCCCAAGCCTCTGACAACCACCATCCTACTTTATGAATTGACTACTCTAAGGATGTCACATAAGTCAAGTCTTACAGAATTCGTCTTTCTGTGATTGGCTTATTTCACTTAGCATAATGTCCTCAAGATTTAGTCATGTTGTAGGATGTGTCAGGATTCCCTTCCTTTTTGGGGATGAATACAATTTCACTGTATGAATAGACCACATTTGTTTATCCATTCATCCATCAGTGGATGCTTAGGTTTCTTCCACCTTTTGACTATTATGAATAATGCTACTATTAACAAGGATGTACAAATATTCATTCACGTCCCTCCTTTCAATCCTTTCAGGTATATACCCAGAAGCGGCACTGCTGCATCACATGGTAGTTCTATTTTTAATTTTCTGAAGAACCTCCGTACTGTTTTCCACAGCAGCTGCACCATCTTACATTCCCACCAACAGTGTACAAGGGTTCCCTTTTCTCCACATCCTCACCAGCTACTTTTTGATGGCAGCCATCCTAATGGGTGGGCGGTGGTATCTCATTGTGGGTTTTTTTAAAATGTTATCTCCTCCACCTAGAATGCCCTCCCTATATGCCCATTAAGCGCCTTGCCCAGTTGAAATTAATCTCCTCTTCTTTGTATTATCTTAACACTTTGTACTTCATTTGAGCATCTATCATTCCCCCCTCCCTCTCTCCTTCAGGTTTTTATCTGCCTGTCTCCTCAGTTTGGATGCAAGTTCCTTAAGGGCAGCTGCCTTGGCTTGTTCATCTTTATATCTTCCATTGTGTTTGGCCCAAGGCATTGCACAGGCTCATCCAGTTAGTGGCAAAACCAAAATCAGACTCTCAACCAAATACTTTTTCTGCTGCTGAGGAAGAGTGGAACCACATAAAAAAACCAAAACCAACCAAACAAACAAAAACATTGTGCTGTGTTTGAAAAGGAGATATGGCTTCCTGACATTAACTACTGGCCGTCAGTTTCTTACCAACATATTCACAATAAGCATACCAACAACATCGTGCTCTCAGATACGTAGAGTTCATGCCGTGGTTCGTGAGGACCAGTAACAGGATTTCTGGCAATCAGCCCTGAATTGTGGTGCCACAAGCTGCACGTGAACCGACTCTCCCTTTGGACCAGATACAGGCGGGTCTTGTTTTCACCATTAGAGCTTGTCCTGATCTGTTTTAATCCTGCTGTGTTTTCATGGGCTCTCTTTCCTCTGAGGGGTTGATGCTCCTGTGTCCCTCTTGCCTGATAAAGATGTCAGTGTTCTCACAGAAAATCCAGAAAGTAAGTTACAGGGCAGGAAGGATATCTAATCTGGTGTTGAAGTCTTTCATGATGCTGTAAGGGAACTGGCCCCAGCATCTCCCAGGCATCCGCTTGTTTTCCTCTAATCTGTGGGATGAATTCCTCAATTGTTTTGCCCTCATGTCAACTCTTTAGAGTTTTAGCCACAGGAGTCTCCTGGAGATTATGATTTAAGCCCATGATCAAGCAGCCGACATCCTGCTGACAAGACCGCCCGTAAGCTCCAACGGCCACTCAGATCTTCCAAAAAGCATCTTTCTTATCACTTCAGGGAAGAGGCCTCCCTTTGCGGCACTGAAGCACCAAGTGGGATGTAGTGAGATCACAGGACAAAGGCGACTTCCTGCTTTCGGTCTCTTTGATTTCTTCTTTAGAGAATCTAAGAGGAAAAGAGAGATGGGAAAGCCCATGTTGCTCCTTTTAAAGGTCTTCTCAGGGAAACTGCCACCCTTAGCAGGGCTTGAGTTCGTCATCATAACGAGTTCCATATATCCTTGGAAGAGGGTTGCGATAGTGTGAGAGGCCACACAGAGCAATCTGGTGAGTTCCCACTGTAGGACCTGGATGGTGAGGACAGGTATTAACAGCCAAAACATCCCTGCGTGTCCTTCGCGTTGCAAGTGAATGAATCACTACCTGTTGTTTTTGGAGGCATATCTTGATCTCTATGGTGGACGCTGCTGTTCTTCCTGTCACCAGAATTCCTGTCAGTACTTGTTTCAGCAGGAGCACTGCGCATCTCATCTGTGTGTCTTGGAGAAATGGAACGTGACACAGTTTTTCCAGGGGTGGGCTGCCATTTTTCATGAAAAATTCCAGACGTTCCCTTGTTAGACACAACTTCCTTTTATCGCCAGGCCCCCTCCTAGGGAGGCGCACTGCCCTCAGTCGCTTTCGAGCCTCGTGGGACATGGATTCCTTGTCAAAGACTTTCCTCCCACCGTAGTTGGTCCTTATACTCATGTCTGGATTGATCCCAATCCAGGAGAAAAACATGGGGCAGTTGCTGTCATCTGATTTCAAAATACACTGATTTGGGGTCAAATCTAACTCAAATTTGAGTTTCAGTCTGTGCCTGCATTCAGCTGCCACCATGATGGGCTAGGAGGAGGGGGCGTTTACGGTACAGTGGTCAGGAGTGAAGCCTTCAGAATCCTACTGCTTGCTTTCATGGCTTGTCTCTGCCATTAGCTGTGTAACCTTGGGCCAGTTACTTGATGTCACTGAACGTCAGTTTGTTCATCTGTAAAATGGAGAGGTCATCTCATCCAATCTCCATAACAATCATGCCAAATGAATCCACACAAAACATTTAGTGCAGTACCAGACACTACTAGTGAGTAGAGGATACTGGATTTATCTGGTATGAAAGTAACTTCATAGAGTGAGCTTTAGTAACACAGTGTAGTAATAGGAAGTCATTTCCAGGGACTTCCCTGGTGGTCCAGTGGGTAAGACTCTGTGCTCCCAATGCAGGGGGGCTGGGTTCGATCCCTGGTCGGGGAACAAAGATCCCGCATGCATGCGCAACTGGGAGTCCACATGCCATGACTGAGAGGTCCACATGTCACAACTAAAGATCCCACACACTGCAGCGAGGATCCCATGTGCAGCAGCTAAGACCCGGCATGGCCTAAGTAAATAAATATTAAAAAAAAAGAGAGAGAGAAAGAAAATAAGTCATTTCCAGAGCCCTCTGCCATAATGAGCCTTGATCCCTGGAGTACCAAGCGGGACCCTCAGATTTATTCTCAGCCCCTCAACCCTTTACTCTTCTTATTTATTTACTCAGTTCCTCCATCGCCCAGACCTGCCCTTGTCCAAAGGCTCAGTGGCCTCCTCACTGTCTATTTCATTCAGGACCTGATGGTGAAACTAGGCAAATGGGCAAGCTGTTCCAAGGTGTGAATTCCTTCAACACCTTCAGGGCATGTGCCAGCCCTGTGCTAGACATTAGGGATACACCTTGAGCCAGGGAGACGTAGTCTCTAACCTCATGGAGCTAACTTGGATTTGAGGGTAACATGGACATTCTGCTCTAGCCACACCACTTCTGCTTATTCAATGCCCTGAATGTGTCAAGCACATTCCTGCCTCAGGGCCTTTGCACTGGCTGTTTCTGCCACTTGAATACTATGTGCCCAGACATCTTCATAGCTTGTTCCCCTAATTCCTTTGAGCTGATGATAAAACAAGTGTTCTCTTGTCAGATGCCTTTCCTAATCACTTTATCTAAAATAGGCTTCCAACCCCTATTCATCTCTGCCTTCCCTGTTTTATTTCTTTATAGCACTTATTAGCACATGACATATAACTGAGTCTCTATTTGTTAACTGCTTATCTCTTTCCACTAAAATGTAAGCTGCAGAGAGCAGAGACCTTGCCTATTTTGTTTACTACTGTATCCCCGGTACCCAGAGCCATGCCTAAGACATCCTGGGTGCTCAGATAATATTCAGTGATGAATGAGTAAGTAAAAACAAATACTTAAACATGCAATTACAGGCGAATGAGCTAAGTGTGAGATTGGAGATACACAGGATGGTATAGGAGCCCATGTGAAGGGTGCTCAGCTCAGGAGCAGAGGCCAAAGCAGGGGCAGGAGGAAGTTAGAAGGAACAGTCTGTGCAAAGGCCCAGGGATGGAAGGGAGCATGGTGCACTCGAGAGTCTGGGGGTCTTCAGGGTGGTTGGAACACGTCATAAAGGGACAAGAAATAAGGCCAGAGGTACCAGTTCACGGGGCAGGCTTTCTACTCCTGGGGTCTCCCTGTCATCTCACACTCTCTTGGTGGCTGAAGCAGGTAAATAACAATCAGGTAGTGACCCAAGTGCTAGGATAGAAACTGCATGCCTAAAAATAAAGGAAAATAGAAGAAACCACAGGCCCAGGCTGGCATGGAGTGAAACAGGTAAAAACACGAGAATGATTAGTACTTTAATCTTGTGTTACACTAGGTTAATAAATTCCATGTATTCATTTATTCTTGAATATTCTTTCACTTGTTCTTTTAACTTAGCAAATATTAACTACCTACTCTGTGCTAGGCACCGTCTAGCCACAGAGGTGATTGACCCAGGCAGATGACGCACTCCCCACCCTCATACGGCTTTACTGTCCAGTGGGGTGAAAGAAGGAAAAACAAACCAACCAAGAAAATCACTGCAAGTTGTAATAAAATCGGAAGGAAATCAATAAGAAGCCAGACAGGACACCTGCCAGCAGCAGAATGGCATGAACCCTGTGAGCAGCTGACTTACCCAAAGATGACCAGCTGTGTGGTCGGGGATGCTTGAGGGGGCCGTGGAAATGGTCACAGTCATGCTTCCTGTCTTCCTTCCTGGCACAGGTGACAGTTAACTAGAAATGCTTCTGTGAGGACCTGACCAGAGAGTCTTCACTGGTGGTTATTTGGAGGGACATCCATTTTGTTCCAAAACCTCTCCTTTGCATCTAATCACTGGCCACTTCTCCTTCCAAGAGGTACCAAGAACATCCCCTTCTGTCTCCAGGACCTTTGGGGCTGTCGAAAATGTCCCAGCCCACTCTTTCTTTCTTTTCCATGATGGTTGATTACAGGGTATTGAATATAGTTCCCTGTGCTCTACAGTAGGACCTTGTTGTTTATCCATCTTACATATCAATATAATCGTTTGCATCTGCTAATCCCAAACTCCCACTCCATCCCCCCCATGCCTCCTCCCTCTTTGCAACCACAAGTCTGTTCTCTATGTCTGTGAGTCTGTTTCTGCCTTGTAGATAAGTTCATTTGGGTCATATTTTAGATTCCACATATAAGTGACATCATATGATGTTTGTCTTCGTCTAACTTACATCACTTGGTATGATCATCTCTAGGTCCATCCATGTAGCTGCAAATGCCAGCCCACTTTTCAGGGTCATCACTCGGCTCCTTTGCCTCTAGTTCATTTAGGACAATAGGTATAAATGCACCCTCTTCACAGACTGTGCAGTGCAGGGCATAGGGCCCCCCAAAATGCGGGGGCTCCCCTCTCCTGGAGTGAGATCAATGCAGTCAGTCAGCAACGTCGCCTGAGGCCTGCTGGGCTGACTCTGTTCTAAACTCATCTTCCACTCCCCACAGGGTTCACTTTATGATGAAGAACGGGCAAAGGGCCACTTCCTGGGGTTGTTAGGCATGGGACCCCAATATAAATGGGCCCCTCATTGGGTGTGGGATTGCTCTGGTTGCGTTCCCTCTCAGGCTGCACCTGTGTCCTCCCCTTACACTCCACAAATGTCCTCCAGCCACAGAGACGACCTCGGAAATCTCCCTTCCTCCCCCGGAATCTCTCCTGTCAGAAAGTTTCTTTCCCTCTCACCCCACTAAGTATGTCTAAGTATGTTCCACCCATGACCCATTCCCTTCAATACACCTGCCTTGTGGCCCCAAGTCCAGCGAATTGTCTTGCTGTTCGTCCTTGGGTTCCTACGAATACCTGTGGGCAGAATTATCAGCAAGCTTCGAAAGGTCAAGACGTACCTGTGTATTTGGAACAATTGTTATGACAAGGCAAACGTGAATCCAGAAAATGAGAAAACTTACATAAACACACCCAAGACAGCACCTGTCCCAGAGAAGGGCCAATAGAAAGCAGTTATCAGTCAAGAATAGACTCTTTTTATATGTACAACTGAATCACTTTTCAGTGCACCTGAAACTAACACAACATTGTAAATCAGCTAGACTTCAATTTCAAAAAAAGAAAAAAAAAATCATATTCTAGAAAAGAAGAATAGGTCGTTTTAAACTCTGTATTTTCTTTCTGGGGGAAGAAACATGTGACTATGGTCTGGACGTGCGTAGGGTGACTCTTATCCCCCAGCTACACAATTCTCCCTGGCGACAGCCACTGCCAACCGTCGCTTGTGCATTTTCCACAGGTTTTGTGAAGAGCTTCTTTTTTTTTTTTTACTCTCTTTCTTTTTATTTATTCAATAGATTTTAAAGTTAAATGTTTGCCATTTGGCCTTAGGGTTCACTAACATAATTCAAAATGCAAAGTTAAAAACATTTTGTAATGAAAAATGTCAAAGTCATTTAAAAATGCATCGAGAAAGAAGACAGCAACACAGCTGGCCTAAAATGAAGAGCTTCTTAATAAGCGAGGCTTTCACTGTGGAGAACAAATTACTATAACCTGGCTTCACAGTTACTTGTGGAAGCTATCATCTTCCCTCTCCTCCTGATTCCAGCCAATCCCCGTTATCACCTGCACATTTCCATTGCGTTATTCCATTCTGAAAGAGAAGATGAATAAAGGTAACAAAAAGGCTTTGAAGGAATGTAGATTCCCCACTGTGGCCAAGGTTAGCAGGAATCACACTTGGCTCGGAGCGCCTTCAGAGCTCTGAGCCCGAAGCCAATTTCTCTATAATGGAATCGTTCCCCAGTTGTTCCCTAATGAAAAGGAATTATAATGTTTGATATGATAATTATATATTGTAGAATCTATTTATAGAAAAAAACAAACTCACCATTGCTAGTACAAGAGCAGAAATATATATATATAAAGGTGGTGGGCCTATTTGTGAATTGCTTGCTTGCTTGCTTTTTTCTACTTTCTCAATATTCTTTAATGTGCTTTATAATAAAAATATATATACTTTACAATTTGCAATACTTTGATTTAATTTTATCTGGCATTCACTCTGCATGTGTATTTAAATATTAATTATGCTCCACTGAAAGAGGAAAGGTAATAAACTTCCATCAACACAAACACATTGAGCAAATGAAATCCACTGTGTTCTGGCCTGTATGTTTATTTCTTGAGAGCATACACAGCATCACAGAAAGTGATGATTCTCTGCCAGGCTTGAGTGTTGGGCTCACCTGGGGATCTTTAGAAAAATCCAGAGGCATAGGTCCTGTCCACAGAGATTCTGACGTCGTTCTGTGGTGTGGCCTGGTTTGGGGTTTTTATAAGCTTCCCAAGTAATTCTAACATGGAATCAAGGTCGAAAATCACTGATTTAAAAAAAAGAAAACAGGAGTGAACCCCACTGAGAATTTACTAAAATAAAACATCTAAGAGAGTGTCTTTATGAACGACAGCCAATCTTGCTCAAATTAGGAGAAAAATCTAGCATTTTGGCAGTTCAAGAATGAAAAATACCCTAGAATTTAAAGTTTATTAGAAATAATCATGATCCTCCCTACTCAGCATGTGCCTGGCATTTTACATATTATCACCTCTAATCTGCATAAGAGCTCTAGACGTTAAATAGCGTGGGACCTTAGTTCCCTGATCAGGGATCGAACCCTGACCCCCAGCAGTGGAAGCTCACAGTCCTAACCACTGGACTGCCAGGGAAGTCCCCAGTACCCATTTTAAAAGATGAGATTCAAAGAAGTTACGCAATTTGCCCCAAAACACGCAGCCAGTGACAGAAGGGGCTGGGGGCTAACGACTCTGATGCAGAAGCCTGCGCTTACTTCCGACCCCACGTCACTTCCACTTAAGAATAAAAGATGCAACTGTCACGCAGAACAATGCACAGAGTATGATCTAACTTTCGTTAAAACAAACATTTCTCAGTGTGCGTGCCTGGAAGAAATCCAGGTGGATGGTCACCACCCTGCTGACCCCATTCTGGGGAGGCAGGCCCAGCGATTTTTGCTTTACATACTTTAAATATTTCTGTTGTTTGGATGTTTTTACAAGGAGCATGAGTTCTATTTGTAAAGTATAATCTATAAAATACTAATACTGAAGTAACCATCACCAGTAGTTGGGGCTCGAGGGTGAACTTCTCAAGTCCAGTCCAGGGTTCCCTAAATCTTTGTCCTCTTCACTGTCGACCATGAGTCATAGTCCTGCCTCGGGGGGATTCACACAAAAGGAATAGTGTGTATACTATATCTACATTATACTACCTATAATCATTATAATAATCTAAACATCACTGTGCCTTACAGCAGAAACTAACACAACAATGTAAATCAACTATACTCCAATAAATAATTAATAAAAAATGATCTATGCAGTTCTTTTCACTGAAAGATCTTTAAATTTCTTCCTTATTTAAAAACCTGGCAGGACTTCCCTGATGGAGCAGCGGTTAAGAATCTGCCTGCCAATGCAGGGGACACAGGTTCGAGCCCTGGTCTGGGAAGATCCCACATGCCACGGAGCAACTAAGCCCATGCACCACAACTACTGAGCCTGCACTCTAGAGCCCGTGAGCCACAACTACTGAGCCTCCGTGCCACAACTACTGAAGCCCGCGCACCTCTATAGAGCCCGTGCTCTGCAACAAGAGAAGCCACCGCAATGAGAAGCCCGCGCACCACAACGAACAGTAGCCCCTGCTCGCTGCAACTAGAGAAAGCCCGCGCGCAGCAACGAAGACCCAACTGTGGCAAAAATAAACTTAAAAAAAAGATTAAAAAAAAAAACGGCTGGGGCTTCCCTGGTGGCGCAGTTGTTGAGAGTCCG
>RJWK010057146.1:0-14230 GCA_004363435.1 Platanista minor
AACAGGGCCTCTCCCCCCTCATGTGTTACCTTTTTTTTGGTCCCCGTGGCTTGTGGGATCTTAGTTCCCCCACCAGGGATTGAACCCGGCAGTGAAAGCACAGAGTCCTAACCACTGGAGCACCAGGGAATTCCCCTCGTGTTACCTTCTGAATGACTTAGATGAAGACCCAGAGCCCGGGTTCAAGGCCGGGCTCTGCCACTGGCCAGCCGTGTAACTCGGGATGAAAGCCCTCAGTCCTCATCGGGAAAACGGGCATGACAGCCCCTCCTCACATCGGGTTGTAGGTAAAGGCGATGAGGCCTGTAGGGGACCAGCTCAGGGCACGTAGCAGGCTAGATGCTGGGTGCTCCCTCCTCATCCTGGCCTGAGAAGGGACTAGGGAGTTCAAGGATCCTTGGGTTTCCACAAACTTATCTGGGATCCGAGGCTCACAAGGTGCCCCTTCTAATAGGGTGGCTTTACCTGTGCGTTGTGGGGAGATGTGTGACGCAGGTCTCGTCCAGAGACTGAGGACCCCCTCCTCCCCCGCGGACTCACGTGTCTCCTGCTGGCCCGCGCCTGCCCAGTGTCTTGCGCGCTGGCGGGCTGGGGTCCCGACACTGGCTGGCTGGGGCCGAGGGGCGGGGTCTCCTAGCACCGCCCCGCACCCGTCGGTCTCACAGACAGCTGCCAGGCGGCAAGCACGCAGATGCAGCTGCCGGTTCGGTCCCTGAAACACCCCGCAGAGGTTGAGCCGATCACAGCCACCAGGCCAGGCGAAGCCGGTGAGGACTTGGGCTGTGCACAGGGGAGGGATCAGTGCGGGTGAAGGGGAGCCCTTTGCCCCGGGGCCCATCAGCCTATGAGGGATTCCCCACTGGTGCCTTGTGGAGAAGGGACGTGCAGTGGCACGACCAAACTTCGCATCTCTCTTGAATGCCAACGAGTGTTTGGCGAGCAAGGAAGGTGGGTGCCAAGGAGTCTCTGGGGGCAAATACGGGCAGATGTGAACGGAAAGCTGGGGCCGTCAGCAGTTATTGAGCCCACACTGTGCGCCCTGGACCAGCCTCTTATAACTCCCCACTGACTTGGGGTTGGGAGTGGGGCCTGGTGGACGCAAGTACTGTTTAAAACGGGAGAAAGTGACAATAAATTGGTGCTTTTCAGAGTCCAAAATGTGTGAACCTCCGTGTCCTCCCGTGCTGGGATCTGTTTGATTTTCATGCTTACAGACTTTATCTGGGAAAGGAGAAAGGGTATGAATTATCATTGGTGATGGCTCCAGACTTCCAGGTGGCATGAGGCTGAATGGTGGGACACAGCGGGGCGTTACTTCACTTCCAGTGTTTTCTGAGACCCATTTGTGCCTGGCCAGGGCTCTTGCTGGCCTGAAGCCCCCCCCAGCTGCCAAGAGCAACCCCCAAATCACGTGTGATTAGGGTCTCCTCAGCTTACTACAGCGCCTGGCAGTGGCAGGTCTGAAGTGAAGTTTCAGACTGAAACTTGTGATGAAGTGATCACAAGCTGATCTTGTAGGTGGTGCCTCTGAGGGAGTGGGAGGCCAGTCTAGGCAGGAGGGACAGCATGGCCAAAGGTCTGGACAAGGGATGCTGCCTGGGGAAACGGGAGCAGCTTAGGGAGCAAGGGAAAAGGTGGCTGCATGGGGGAATGGTGGCAGTGGTGAGGCCAGAGAGCTCAGCAGAGGCCTAATAGAGCAGAACCTTGAATGCCAGTCTGAGAAGCCCAAAGGACATGAGGAAGCCTACAGGGCTCGGAGCTCGCTCTCCCTCCCTCCGCTCACACCCCAAGAGACCCTGCACTTTGTTTCCACCACCCTCTGGCCCGTGGACAGCTGCTGCCCTCCTCCCCACCCCCACCCCCGCTGTCAGCTCACCAGGGCTACAGTGTTTCCCATCTGCGGTCTTGGAAGAGGCTCCTGGAGACCATCCCTCTGTGCAAGTAAATGTCATCCCCACTGGGTGGGCCATCCCATCCTGGGCTTCCAGCCCAGTGGGGTCTGGGAGCCAAAAAAGGGGCGAGATGACAAAGTGGGTAGCATAGCAAGGCAGGCAGGACAGTGAGCTGCTTTCCTGTGCTTTTTTCCTTCCCTAGTCCACACTGGCCACGCCTGTGATTGTGATTCCTGCTGTTCCTCGCCTGCCCCTGCTGGATCCAGAATGGCCCCCTGGCGCTACTGCCGCCTTGCTCTCCTGGTACCTGAACTTCTGGGAGGCAGGGGGCGTGCAGGGGAGGAGGCCAAGGGGACTCAAAGCTGCTAAGGTTCCAAGTGGCCACCTCACATCATAAGGTAACTGCAAAGGTTACACAAGCTAAGCCCCTGACATAGAAATAAAAACATCCACCGGATGCTAGGAAACAGGCTCCGAGCAATGAAGTGACCTGCCCAAGATCACACTCTGGGTGAACCCAGGTCTGACTGCAGGGCCTGCAGCCTCCACTGCACCCCACTGGAGCACAGAGTAGGCATTCAATAACTGTACATATGGGCGTGGGGACCTGACTCAGACCCCACCTCTCTTCTTCTCTCTCAGACAAGGAGTCTCTCTGGGACCCCTTCCAACTCCCCAGGTGAATCAAGGAACCCTTGGGTCAAAGGTTGGTGTGAGGGATGCCACAGAGAGGCTCTGCCTGCCCCCAGTTCAGCCAGCCCGTGGCCCATGTGCTACACTGGCCTCGAATGCAGAGGAAGGGAGGAGGCGCCATTTAGTTCAGCACCCCTGTAACAGGCCCTGGGCTGAAAGCATCACTCATGTCCATCTCATTCCTGCCACTATACAGATGACAAAACAGGCTCAGCAAGGGGACAAAACTTGCTAGGTCATAGAGCATAGCTAGGGTTCAGCCCCATCCAGCCCCAAATGACTCCAAGCTCAGTGTCCTTGGCCCTGCCTACCCCACTCACCCTGCAAGGATCAGATGCCCACACACTTCTCCCACATTGACCCTCCTCTCGCCCTGCAGCTCCAGGGGCCCCTGGAGAGGTAGGGGAGACTGCAGATGAGGTATGCAAGTTCCCAGGACAGCGGCTGAGCTGGTGGCAGGCCCAAGAGTCCTGTGAGCAGCGGTTTGGCCACGTAGTACTGGGGCACCCAGATGCGGTCCTTGCTCCACGGCTGCCTGACCCCATCTGGGTGGGCAAAAGAGAGGCCCCTCTGCAAAGACCCCCGCAGAGGCGTGAGTGTGGGCCGGGGCCTGGGAAGTGGTGGCTGGGGGGAGGGGGCTTTGGTGACCTAGAGATGGCAGCCCACCGTGACAGTCCTTATGGATTGAGCCCAGGAGAAGTCCGCATCGCATCTCAGGTTCCCTTGTCCTGGACTGAAAGTAGAGTGTTGACCCCTGGGCACGGGCACTGGAGCCCCATTTCTTCCTTCCAGAGGGAGGAAGGAACCAGAAGGGGCCCTACAGCTGCGCCAAAGGGCCGTCAGAAGCAGGACGGTGTGCGCAGCTGGGGAAACTGAGGTCGAGGCCCGTATGTCCCCGCAGGCGCGCGCACCGCGGCCGCACTAATGTCCGGCGAGAGGACCGCAGACCGGGTTGGCGTGGCTTCGGACGCCTCTGCCGGCACTCGGGGCGCTGACAGCGTGCGCGCACGTGCAGTGGAACGCCGCCTCATCCGACGCTGCCGCACTCTTCTCCCTGGCTGTACCCGCGCTGGCCAATGCGCTGCAGCTGCGCGCCTTCGCCGAGCCGGGCGGCGCCGTGCACGAGGCGCTCGCGGTGCGCGGGCACCACGCGCCTTTCCGCTCTGCCTTTCGCGCTGATGGCCGCTGGCACCACGTGTGCGCCAGGTGGGAGCAGCTCTGCGGGCGCTGGGCGCTGGGCGCTGTTCGCCGACGGGCGGCGGCGACGCGCTGGGGCGCGGGGCCTGGGCGCGGGCCACCCACTGCCACCTGGCGGCATCCTCGTTTGGGGCCAGGACCAGGACTCTCTGGGCGGCGGCTTCTAGGCGCGTGACTTCAGCGGCAACCTCACCGACTTCCATCTGTGGGCCCGGGCGCTGAGCCCCGCGCAGCTGCACCGGGCACGGGCCTGCGCGCCGCTCCCCGGGCGGCCTGCTCTTCCGCTGGGATCTGGGCGCCCTGGATGTCACACCCTCGCTGCTACCGCCGGTGTGGGTGCGCCTTCTCTGTCTGGGTACGGCCCGCCCAGCCTCCTGTTTGTCAGGCCCCGCCCACCTTTTGGCTCCACCCCCAACCTCCTGGCTCCCATCCGCTTCCCTCCCGACTCTTGCCAACCGGGCCACGCCCACCTCTGGCCACGCCCTCTCCAGGCCTCCAGTACCTCGGGCGTCCGCCCAGTCCTAGCAGCCTGAATGGGCTCGCCCGCTGGCGACCTTGCTCCTCCCAGTGCTGGCTGCAGCACTTCTCTCCCAGGTTCCCACGTCGCCCCCTAACTCCGGGACCGCGCGTCCTGGCGCCCCCTCAAGTGTGCAGGCACCTTCAAGGCCCGAACGGGCTGTGGGTCACAGGGACAGATGGGAAGCCAGGATGCGGCCCTGACACCTCTGCCACCCTGGCCACTGCCCTCAGAGGAGTGCCCTATGTAGGACCCTGGACCCCGCACTGAGGGCTTTTTGTTTTGCCTGCAGCCTCTGCCCTTCCTCTGCTGCTGCTACCGGACAGGTGTGCCCTGTCCGTCTGTGCCTTGGGCTCTGCTGAAGGGGACGCTGGGTATGGACCAGTGTAGGCTGAGGGGGAGCAGTTGGCACAGCCTGGGAATTCAGAATCTTCTCAGAGTTTCGGGGGCCTCCACGGAGTCTAGACCACAGACAATGGGGCCATACGGAACTGGGGGTGAATCCCAGCTGTGTGGGAGGCACCTGGAGCAGGTGATTTTGCCATTCTTTGCTTCAGTTTCCCCATCCAGGACACCTCAGTCTCCAGACACACAGCCGTCAGTGGGCTTTTCTTCCTCGAGCGCACACGCGGGACGGGGCACCTCTGCGGAGGATGTTGCCCAGGGCTCAGTCTGGCATCCAGTCCTTTGCAGAGACCTACCAGCAGCTGCAGGATGCCCAGTCATGGTCTGGCCAGGATGTTATCAGCCAAGTCAATGCCTTGGCCAATGCCATTGTGGTGAGGGGCTGGAGAGTCTGGGGACACTATGGGTAGCATCCCTGCACCTCAGTGTCCTCACCTGTAAAGGGGACACCCACCTAATGTGTGTGCAGGAATTAAGGTTGTTCATGCCCCCTATTCTGGAGCCTCTGAGAGCTGGGGGCTTGTGACTAGTTAGACCCACACACCCCCCCCCCAAGAAGACTGGCAGAGGCCAAGTATAGCCCCTTGCGGGGGGTCCCCTTGAGACAGACCAGCAGTCAGCAGCCCTTCTGCTCCACAGCTCCTCCCTGACCCTCTCTCTGAAGCCCACAGAGACCTGTCCCTGGCCGAGGCCTCCAGCTTCCTGGGAATCCTGGAGAGAGTCCTGACAAAGGAGACAGCTCCGCTGGGGCCAGCTGCGCTGCTGGCTGTCACGCACTTCCTGAAAAGAGTAGCAGCCCCTGGGACATGGGAGCCAGAGCCCATGACAGGGCCCTGGGAGCAGCTGGCTGGTGCGTGGCTGTCAGTCAGCGAGGTGAGGCTGGCAGGGCTCGGTGGGGCAGGGGCCTGGGCTCTGGTTCCTACCTTGCCACCAACTGTGTAGCCATGGGCGAGTCAGCACCCATCTCTGAGCTCCATCTCTCCATCCATCAGGAGAAGCCCTTCTTCTGTCTGTTTTATAAGTTGAACTTCCACATACAACTGCTCTTGAACAACTTCTGCAGTTAAAAATTAAGAGCCACTAGTCAATAAGGGCCTCCCATATCCAACAGTCCACTGACCACCTTAAGTAGGAGGTCCTCTTTGCTGAGTGTTCAGCCATGGAGAACAGAAGAGACAGATGGTGAGGGTGCTGGAAATCTCATCATGGCAGAAGTGGCTGTAGGCCTGGGAGTCATCAGCCCAGAGAGGGAGAAAACGAGGGGTCGTGAACATTGCCTGAAAAGCTCTGGGGCTTAAGAGGCAGACATGGCTCCCCTGTGACTTCAGGACAGAATTCAAACCTGGGCTTGGGGGTGGGGTGGGGATGGCACAACACAGGAGGCTGGTTCAGTGGAATGTTCACCTGTCCAGGTGATGCTCCCCATCCTAGGGGATGTGTAAGCCCACATTTTACTGGGGATCTGAGACACTGTGACAGACTGGGGAAAACTAGACTCTGAACCTCAGTTTTCTTCCCTGGAAAATGGAGATGATCATACCTGCCTTGCTTAGGCAATGGAGAGGAGTAGGCGTCTATCAGGTGACTTGCTCACCACAGAGGAGGTGTCCCATTAGTGCATGTTCCCCCTCCCTGTTCTGTCCTCACCCCGCATGGTTTCCTTTTTGAAACCTAAGACTTGAGCACCTGTTAGAGATCTAACACTGAGCCAGACCAAAGAAGCAGAAGGCACGGCCCTGCCTTCAGAGTGTGCCCTGGTTGGCGAACAACCTGCCAGCAGGCAGAGAGCACTGTGAGGCCTTCAGCTTGACTAAAGGATGACGTGGCTTAGGAGAGCGTTGGAGAGGCCAGAGAAGGCTCATCAGGCAGCGCCTCAAGCGTCAGCTGAGGAGCCAGGACTTGATCCTGGAGGCCCTGCAGAGCCACTGAGGGTCTGGAGCCTGCAGGCCACCTCAAAGATCATTAAGATCCTGTTAACTGCAGTGGTCAGGGCAGGCAGCTGTGGGGCGTGGTGTCTGAGAGAGGGCTGAGTTGCGGCCTCCTCCCAGGTGGTGGGAGGATCCAGGGCCCTGGTGGTGAGCTAGGAGCGCCTGGCGCCCCTGCTGAGCATCATGCTGACCTCTGAGCGGCCCCGAACGCACATCCAGCACCACCATGCCCGTGAGCCTGCCCGCCACCTGTCCCACACATCTGGGCTCTGGGTGGGGCCTGGGCTCACACATCCTCCTCAGCCCTGGTTACTGGGAGCTCTCAGACTCCCACAGATACTCCATTCTCTTTCCTGACTTTGCCCATGCTGTGCCCTCCATCCAGAATACTCTTTCTCTCTTGATCTCCTAGCAAACTCGCATACATCCTTCAGAACCCTGCTTGAGCACTAGCTCTGCTAGGAAGCCTCCCCAGTTCTAGCTCTCTCCCGACAGTTCCTCTCTCCTCTGTGACGCCGGTGTTTTGAACATATCTTTTATCGCCTTTATGGTAATTACATAATACCACCTGAAGTTCTCTGAGTGCCAGGGCTATTTCTGAGTCATTTTTGCATCTCAGGTTCACACCCAAGGGCACACTCAGTGAACGTTTGTAGATTGAGTGGGGGAGCACTTACGGTGGAACTTCAGGCAAAACTTGGGTCCTTCAGGTGCCCAGTGGCTTCTGGCAGCTCATTGATATTCATGTCCCATCCCCCAGAGACTCCCCCTTCTCAGTGACCCCCTCTCCCTGACTTGGAGAAGTCAGACTTACCTTGGGTAAGTTGCTGAACCTCTCTGTGCAGGAATGGTGGCGTCCTAGGTGTTGTGGCAAGGAGAGGGGAAGCAGACCCTGCCAGCAGGGCCAGCCCAGGAGAAAGACCTCCCTCCTGAGGTCCAGCCCCTGAGCCCCATTTGCTCCCAGGCCTGGAGTTGCGGAGCCTACACTTGAGGGAGGCCAGCACGGAGGGCCAAGTGTTCACGATGCCCAGTGGGCATCCAGAGGGGCCTGGCCGCATCCTCATCCCTTCTGCTGAAGTGAGGCAGCTCCTCGGGAAAGGTGGGTGAGGGAGAGGGGTGGTGGGGTCCTGTAGTAGTCTGGGTCAAGCCTCAGCGCTCACAGTTGCTAGCTCTGCTATTCTGAATAAGTCACCTCACCTTTCAGAACTGTCTCCTCATCTGTAAAACTGTATTACTAGTACTCGCCTCGGGTTGTTATAAGCTTAAAGCGCCTACCACGTGGTAGGTGTTCACTTAGTCTCCTCCCCTCAACCACACATTTTCCCTTGGTGACAGCCAGGGGTGGAGGATTAGGATAAGGGGCAAAGGGCTTTGGAGCTGGCAGGTTAAGCACATCAACTATGGCTGGTTGAAATTCTGGCTCTGCCACTTATTAACTGTGATCTTCGGGAAGTCATTTAACCTCTATGAGACTCAGTTTCCCTATGTGTAAGGTGGTCAGAGCATTTCCCTCAGGACCAACCTGTGGTGATTGCTCAGTCACTGGGCGGGTCTTAGGCCTCCTTCTACTCATCCAGCCCTCTCTGGAGTCACCATGATCCACGGCTGGTTCAGCTCAAGTGTCTTCCAGTACACGCTGGGGGCCCCTGGCCGAGAGCCCCTGTCCCCTGACACCTCTGAAGAGGCAAGTAGAATGCAGAGGTGAGCGAGTCCCACCCATGAGGCAGCTGAGGGCCTGGATCCGCTCACCAGGGAAGGCTAGGCCTCCATCCCCTCCCAGAGCCCCCATTCTGTTAGGCATATCTGCCCTTGGCAGCCCAGGGCCAAACCTGCTCCCCCTGACACACACAGATTTCTGGGCATGCCAAAGATGGGCTGGTGGGAACATGGCTCAGCTTCTGCCTGGGGTCCTGGCTTCAGTGCTGACTCTCAGGGAGGGAACAGGGCTTACTCAAATTACCAGAAAGAATGGAACCCAGGTGCCCTAATTCCCGGCACAGGACTTTTCCACAGAGGGTATCATCTGTTCTACAGGGGCCTGGATGACATGACCCCAGCCATGTATGACCTCTCCCCTACAGATACCTGGTGCCCTTAAAAGCTCCCTTTCTCCCCACAGGTTCCTAAGCACCCAGGTGGGGTCAGCAATCATCTTATCTGAGGTGTGGGATGAAACCGGGGAGGCCAACACGGCTGTGACCTTTCACCTGCAACACTGGGTGCAGGTACTGGGCGATGCTTCTGGGAACAGCCACCTGGTACAGTTATCCTGGTTTGGTGCCCCCCCGCCCCCGCTACATCCCAGTATTTGTTCACTGGACAACCAAGGTCTAAAATGTTCAAGAAAAATACTCATCCACAAGCCATCCCATTGTCCTCGAGAGAGGAGGAAGGGCAGTAACGCATTGCACACTTACTTTATGGCGGGTGCCTTAAATAAGCAGCATTCATTTAATCTTCCAACTGCCCATTCCACAAAAGTGAGCTTGGATGAGGTGCTGTGCCTGGCACCAGCTTATACGTGGCAGAGCTGGGATTTCATTATAGGTCTGCATGACTTGAAAAACTGGTGGTTCACATCAGATAAACAGGGAGATATGAGAGACCGGCACTGCAGTATGCTTCATAAGCATAAAAATAACCTAAATGTCCATCAATAGGGGATTACTTAGCCTTATAGAGCTATAAAATGGAATATCAGCTGAGGTTATGTAACGAATGATGTATTTTGCTGTAAATTGACAAGAAAAGATCACCAAGATATGTCATTTAATTCATTATATGTAATACACAAATTCCTTCTCACTTTTGAAGGTTTAGAGCATTTCAGAGAAAGCCAAAGTCTCCTTTGCTCAAAACCACCAATCCTGGACACACACACACACCCCACAGCTTATATCTTTTGTATATCATCTCAAGACTTCTTAAAAATCAATTTCATTAAGGTATATAAATCTACATATACTAAAACATCCATTTTAAGTGTACAGCTTGATGAGTTTTGACCAGTGTATATACTCATGTATCACTGCCCCAATCAAGATATAGAACTTTTCCACCTTCCCAAAAGGCTTCTTCGTGCCCCTTCCCCATCAGCCTTCCCCACTCTGAACCAGGAAATCACTGCTCTGTTTTCTGTGACTCTAGATTGTCTGTCTTTCCTAAAGCTTCATATAATGGAACCATATAGTGTGTGCCATGGTCTGGCTTCTTTTGCTCAGGTGGTATTTTTGAGTATCATCTACGTTGTTGCCTGTTTCAGTAATTCACTCCTCATTAGTGCTGTGTAGAATTCCGTTATATGGATAGACCATAATTTGTTTTTCCTTTTACTTGTTTTTTTATTATTTTATTTTATTTTATTTATGTATTTATTGGCTGCGTTGGGTCTTTGTTGCTGCTCGCGAGAGTTCCCTAGTTATGGCGAGCGGGGGCTACTCTTCCTTGCATTGTGCGGGCTTCTTATTGTGGTGACTTCTCATGTTGTGGAGCACGGGCTCTAGGTGCACAGGCTTCAGTAGCTGTGGCGCACGGGCTCAGTAGTTGTGGCTCACAGTCTCTAGAGCTCAGGCACGGGCTTAGTGGCTCTGCAGCATGTGGGATCTTCCCTGACCAGGGCTCCAACCCGTGTCCCCTGCATTGGCAGGTGGATTCTTAACCACTGCGCCACCAGGGAAGACCCTCCATTTACTTGTTGATGGAGACTTGAGTTGTCTCCAGTTTGAGATGCTATGAATAGATCCACCATGAACACTCATATAAAGCCTTTTTGTGGACATATGATTTCTTTCTACTGGGTGAATACCTAAAAGGGGACTTTCTGGGTTGTATGATAAGTATATGTATACATTAACTTCCTAAGAGACTGTCCAACTCTTTTCCAAAGTCGTGTACTATCTTACATTCCCACTAGCAGTGTGTGAGCGTTGCAGTGTTCCATACCTTTGCTAACATCCTTAACTGCCTTTTTAATGTTGTTCATTATAATGGTTGTGTACTGATGTCTCATTGTGGTTCTAAGTTGCAATTCCTTCAAGACCAATGATTTTGAGCATGTTTTCTACGCTTATCGCGCATTCATATATCTTCCTTTGTTAAATATAAGTTCAAATCTTTTCCCCAATTTTCATTTTTTTAATTAAATAAATTTTGAGATGAGCCACTGGGTTGTTGTTGTTTTTTAATAGGAAATGCTCTTTATTCTTTTTTTTTCCCAAAATTTTTGCATTAGTCTGCTGTTTGCTTTTCTGATTACTGACATTTCTGCACATAAGCCATATAGGTCCTCTCTTTTTTAATTTTTTCTTTGTACTCCCCTCACTCTTTCTCTCCCTGCCCCCGCCGCACCACCACTGGCAACCACCAATCTGGTCTCTGCATTTATGGGCTTGATTTTTTTTTTTTAGAGTCCCCATATAAGTGAGATCATACAGTATTTTTCTTTCTCTGACTTATTTCACTTAGCATAATGCCATTGAGCTCCATCCACGTTGTTGCAAATGGCAAGATTTCATTCTTTTTATGGCTGAGTAACATTCCGTTATTATACACCACAATTTCTTGATCCATTCATTCATCAGTGGACACTTAGGTTGTTTCCATATCTTTGCTATTGTAAACAGCCATG
The DNA here is from genome assembly GCA_004363435.1 of Platanista minor. Classification (NCBI taxonomy): domain Eukaryota; kingdom Metazoa; phylum Chordata; class Mammalia; order Artiodactyla; family Platanistidae; genus Platanista; species Platanista minor. Next base: position 11,260 of record RJWK010057146.1, read on the forward strand.
AACATGGGGGTGCCTATATCTTTTCTGAGTTAGTGTTTTCATTTTCTTTGGATAGATACCTAGAAGTGGAATTGCTGGATCGTATGGTACTTCTATTTTTAATTTTTGGAGGAACCTCCATACTGTTTTCCATAGCAGCTGCACCAACTTACATTCCTACCAACAGTGTATGAGGGTCCCCATTTCTCCACATCCTCTCCAACACTTGTTATTTCTTGTCTTTTTGATAATAACCATCCTAACAGGTGTAAGGTAATATCTCATTGTGGCTTTGATTTGCATTTCTCTGATATTTAGTGATACTGAGCATCTTTTCAGGTACCAGTTGGCCATTTGTGTGTCTTCTTTGGAGAAATGCCTATTCAGATCTTCTGCCCATTTTTTAATCGGATGGTTTGGGTTTTTTGTTTTGTTTGTTTGGTTGTTTCTACTATGTCAAGGAGCTTACCACCTATATTTGCTTCTAAAATTTTTATGGTTTCAGACCTTAAGTTCAAATCTTTAGTCCATATTGAGTTAATTTTTGTGTATGGTGTAAGATGGTAGTCAAGTTTCATTCTTTTGCCTGCGGCTGTCCAGTTTTCCCAACATCATTTATTGAAGAGACTGTTCTTTCCCCGTTGTATGTTCTTGCCTCCTTTGCCATAAATTAATTGACCATCAATGCATAGGTTTATTTCTGGGCTCTCTATTCTGTTCCATTGATCTATGTGTCTGTTTTTATGCCAATACCATACTGTTTTAATTTCTATAGGTTTGTAATATAGTTTGAAATCAGTAAGCATGATGCCTCCAGCTTTGTTTTTCCCCAATTTTTAAATTATTTGTCTTATCATTGAATTGTAAGAATTCTTTATATATTTTGAATACAAGTCCTTTGTCAGCTCTATGTTTTGTGAATAATATCTTCTAGTCTCCGGATTGCTTTTCACTTTCTTGACAGTGTCTTTGGAAGATAAGTTTTGAATGTGATAAAGTCTGGTTGATAAAGTCTGGTTTATCAGTTTTTATCCTGCATGGTTTATGCTTTTTGCATCCTATCTAGGAAATCTTGCTTATCCCAAGGTCACAAAGATATCCTCAAAGAAGTTTATCATTTTAACCTTTACATTTATGTCTATGATTTATTTCAATTCATTTATGTGTATTATGTTGGGTAGGGGTTGAAGTTCATTATTTTTCCATATAGACATCCCATTCCAATATCATTTGTTGAAAAGATTATTCTTTCTCCCATTGAATTATCACCTTTGTTGAAAATCAATTGTCCATATATGTGTAAGTCTGTTTCTGAGCTCTCTATTCTGTTCCAGAGATCTATACACTAACCCTGTAGTGTCGTGATTAATGCTTCTGCATGGTAAGCCTTGAAATCAGGTTGTGTAAGTCCTTCAACATTGTTCTTTCTTTTCAAAATTGCTTTGGCTAGCTTGGGGTGTTCACATTGCCATATAAATTTTAGAATCAGCTTGTTAATGTCTATGGAAACACCTGCTGGGATTTTGATTGGGATTGCATTAAATCTCTCAAATTGAAATAAGATGATGAACTGGCATCTTAACAATGAATCTTCCAATCCTTAATCAAGGTGTATCCCTCTCTTTACTTAGGTTTTCTTGAATATCTCTCAGCAGTGATCTACAGTTGTCAGGGTACAGGTCTTGAAGGTATTTTGTTAGATATACCCTTTTTTGTAAATGGTATTATTTTCTTAATTCAATGTTAAATTGTTCATTGCAAGTATATAGTAAAACAATTGATTTTTATATAATGAGATTGTATCCTGCAGCCTTGTTAGACTCACTTAGTACTTCTGGTAGCTCTCTTATAGAGTTCTTAGGACTTTCTACATCCCTGATCATGTTGTCTGCAAATGAAGACAGTTTTGTTTTCTCCTTTCCAATCCATGTCTTTTTTTTTTTTCTGACTTTCCTTCCTTGGTGCAGTGGCTAGGACCTCTAGTTCAGCATTAAATAGGAGTGACGAGACCAAATAGCTTTGTCTTGTTCCTAACTTTAGGGGGGGAGAGTATTCAGTCTTGAACCATTAAATGCAATGCTAGCTGTGGGCTTTTTGTAGATGCCCCTTGTCAGATTAAGTTCTCTTTTCTTCCTGCTTTGCTGAGAATTTTTATCATGAATGGCCATTGAATTTTGCCAAATGTTTCTTCCACATTGATAGGATCGTATGGTTTTCTCTTTTATTCTGTTAATGTAGTAAATTGCATTGATTGATTCTCAAATGTCAAACCAGCCTTGGATTCCTGGGATAAACCCCACTTGGTTACAGTGTATTATCCCTTGTATATATTGCGGGATTCAATTTGCTAATATTTGTTAAGGATTTTTGTGTTTATATTCTTGAATATGTAATATGTTCTGTATTTTTCTTATACTGGCTTCCTCTGGTTTTGGTGTCAGGTTAATGCTAATCTCATAAAATGTGTTGGGAGTTCTCTCCCCCTCTGTTTCCTAAGAGAGTTTTGCAGAATTGGTATTATCTCTTCCTTAAATGCTTGATAGGCCAGTGAAGACCAGTGAAGTCTTTTGGGCCTGGTGTTTCCTTTGTGAGAAGTTTTTAAAGTATGAGTTATTTCTTAAATTGATATAGGATTGTTTGGGGTGTTTTATTTCTTCTTGAGATGGTTTTAATAATTTGTGCCCTTTAAGGAATTTGTTCCTTTCATCTAGGTTGTTCAATTCTAGCAGGAAGTTGTTCATAATAGTCACTTATTATCCTTTTAACAAGTGTAGGATTTATAATGACGTTTGCCTTTTCATTCTTGATCAGTTTAGCTAGAAGTTTACCAATTTTGTTTATATTTTCAAACAATTAACTTCTGAGATTGTATTTATATATTAATTATATGAATTAAAATACATTAAAATGAAAAATAAATAAAAGTAAGGGATTACTCATTGTGGCAAATTTGGAAAATGTAGACAAGGTAAAGAAGACAAATCCTATTACC
>RJWK010057147.1:0-14231 GCA_004363435.1 Platanista minor
AATTTAAAAAAAAAAAAAGAATGTGTAGAAAAAGTCAAAAAAATAAAAAAATAAACATGTTTCCACTGTCTCCACAGGTAGTCATGATGGAGATTTTTCTTGGATAGCACCTTGTGAAACCTTTCCTAGTGTTTTAGAGGTGAGTGGAGACATCCACAGTATAAAGGTGTGTGTCACCCCAGAGTTCCCTCCTGCTCACACAGCTGCCACGAAATCTCACAGTGAGTGGCCATGTGGAGCACTGAGCATCTGGTAAGGAGCTCCAGGCACAAAGCCCCTAGGCAGCAACTGGGAAAGCTGGGGTGAAGAAGCAAGAAAACTACCTGACTACCTGAAAATGGTTATACTCTTTATTTTGAAAGAACACCCAAATATAGCTAATTTGTTCTACCTTGTTTTCATTTTCAGTTGGTTTGGGGACTGCTCATGGTCTCAGCTCAAGTGCATTTGTAAAATCATCAGTTTAAAAATTACAAATGGGAATTATACTCTTCTTATTTTGTTTTCACAATTATTTGTCATCTATTTTCTCTTCCTTTGTATTAAACGTGTAATTTTCATATGTTAGAGTTAGGAGGGGCCCAAAGAAGTCATGAAGATGTGCCTTCTGTTAATCTGTTAGTTGCCTAGATCATCTTGATGTCCATTCAAGCAAATGTAAAATTCTATTATAAACTTCATTATTAAAACAATGTTTATTATATTTAATTGCTTGCCAGTATAGCTGAGGAGGATAGTTTCTCAGGGGCATATCATCCCTGAGGGCTCTGTTCAGACATCATGCCTTTAGGAAGTTTTTCCTAATCCTAGACACTCCTTCTTTCAAGTCTGGAATAGATGTTCCTTGACTTCCACCAGCAAAAACTATATTTTATAGGCATCTCTTTTTACTTTTCTCCCTTTCCTACTGTGAACTCCTTGAGGGGAATAGCTGTTTCTTTGGGCTTCACGTATCTGGGGCTTAAGTCAGAGAGTGGCACAGAGTCTATGTCAAATAAGTAACTTTAATGAATTATACCTGAATTTAAAACACTGAGCCTTTTTAATATATGTATGTTATTGGTATCTTTATTTACTGTTTTTTCTTTCTTGTTGTTTTAGGGAGTATGAATATACAAGGGCTTACAAAGGGGTCTTTTATGACTTTGAGCTCCCAAATTTAATATTCATTATACGATCCTAAAAATTCAACTTCCGTAACTTCCATTGTGAGCCAATTCAGACTGTCCAGGCAGGCTGCTGTACATCATTAGTCTACACTATTTGCAGTGTGGGCTGGAATTGTCACACACCTGTTTGCAGGACCCAGTGGTTAAATTTTCAGGAATTGTGTGAGAGATTGTTAAATAATAGCTAGCTTGAAATTGGCCATGGCAAGAGTGTTTAAACCACAGAATTTAGCAAATGTTACAAATCAGGGCCTTTTTTTCCCCAGAGAGCTGGTTTACCAGTATATCACTATTTTTACGGAATCACAAAGTGTATTTATATGCTACCTAAGAGGAACTTGAATGCTATCATTTGAGAAGATGATATGAATCAACACAAAGCTATTAGAGAATAACAAAATAAAATATATAAACAATTCCTAAATTTAATTTAATCAAGAGCCAAAATTTGTAACACTAGTAATAAATGCTATGGGCAACCAGAAAGGGAGGTATCATAGTGAACCAACATTAAGAGAGAGGCATTAGAGAACAAGTGGAGAGAGAGGAAGAGAGAGTAGGAAGAGGAGAGATTTAAGGATACTGAACAGGCTGAGCACAATTGTGCAACTGGAGCTAAATATCCCACATGTGAATAGGAGGCCAAAATGAAGCACAGCATGCCGCTGTAAGGGACAGCCCCCATCAGGCACACCTGGCTTCTGTAGAATTTGGTTGTTAAAAGTATTGCATCTATTGTCTTGATCCAGTGATAGTCATAGATGCTTAGAATTTGATAATTAATATAATTTCATACCCTTTGCCTCCTCTTTATTTCACTTACTTCACTTATCTATATCCCCCATTTTAAAAGATCATGTCCAAAAAATCTCATCTCCATCCTTTCCACTTACTACTTGAAGTTCTCTGCATAAATATTTCTTTTATATTTCTTCAAAAGCTTTGAGGATTATTTCCATTTCTCTTAAACAGCTTAGTGGAGGTTTCCCCCCATAATATGCTTTTTAAAAAATAACATATCTTCATAATCCAGATTAGGGCTGAACGAATGCACCTGACATTAAGCTAAGTACCAACTCTAGGCCTTTCTGTAATATTTTATACAAAATCATCAATCAATAACATTCAGCTCCAGGAATGAAGAGAAGTAAAATATCAGCAAAGATTAAAAATGCTCCAAAACTCTTGTCTCCACAGATTCATCTTTGCTGGATATTTCATATAAATGGAATCATACAAAATATGTCTGACTTATTTAGCAAAATGTTTTTTTAGGTTCATCCATGATGCTTCATTTATTAGTAGATTGTGTCCTTCCTTCTGTCCTTCCTTTCTTCCTTCTTTTTTTCCAGGTAGCATTCCACTACATGAATGTACTATATTTTGTTTATCCATTCACCAGTTGTGATGACCATTTGGGTTGCTTCCACTTTGGGTCTATTATGAATAATGCTGCAATTAACATTAATATACTATCTTTGGATGAAAATACGTTTTTCTTTCCCTTGGGTAGGTAATGGATACTTAGGAGGGGAATTGCTGGGTTAGATGATAAGCTTATGTTTAGCTTTTTAAGGGAATGCCAAACTGTTTCCCAAAGTGGCTGCACCATTTTGCATTCCTACCAACAAGTCTGAAGGCTCCCATTTCTCCACATCGTAACCAGCGTATTACTGTCTGTCTTTTCTGATGACAGCCACTGTACTGGGTGTGTAGTTGTACTTCATAGTGCTTTTAATTTGCATTTCCCTAATGACTATTGATGTTCAGCATCTTTTCATGTGCTTATGCCATGCTTTCTTATAAAGTGTTCATTTCAAAATACTTTCATTTGACTATTCTCAACTAATTTTTTTCTTGTCATTATCATTCCCCAATTTAGAAGTAACTCTCCTTAAAAGCGTTGCCTCAACTAATATTTAGTCATAATCTTGATTCTACCCCAAGATTATGACTGTAATTTACTTCTAGCCCATGTAGATTCTTTTAGAGAACCATACCCAATAACCATCCTGTTTCTGAGTACTGCTCCTTACATGAACTACCCTGCAGAGAGAGACCCTGCTGGATATTCTTGTTGGCTCTCCACATCTGCCCTGCTCTTTTCCCTCCTCTAATCTCTGCCCTGCAGGCTGTCCTCCACACCAGGCTGCTTGTGTCTGGCTTATGACTGGGACACAGGCAGGAGGAGAGAACAATTGGAGAACATTCTTCCTCTGGCCTCTCCCTGCGGGCTGCAGTTTGGCAGTGGAGAATGCCTTTCCTTTCCTATTGAATAGTCCTGCCAGGCAGGCCCTTTCCTGTGGCTGGACACTCTTGACAACTCCCACCAAGACCCCCCTCCCCTTGTACCATCAGCCCAGAGGTGTGAAGGGCTCCTTGCCATGACTGGTCTCTTATTTTTCTCCATTCTCTGATGGTTTCCTTAACCTTGCCCACCCTCTGGACAGAGTATCTTTCATTCCCTTCAAATAGCTCCTTTCAAGTGTGCATCCTCCTTCCTGTTGGCTCACTGACTGACACAGAGAATAAGCAAAACTCCTTATTTAAAACCAAGACCAATACTTATATGCATAAAATGAAAGTATAATACTAATAGTTATCTTGAAGTCATTGATTCAGACATATTTTGACACAATTTACCCACTAGTGTCCATTCCCCTCTGATTTCACAGCATTTGGGTTTCTTGTGAGGACTGTCACCTCCTTATCTTGCTTTGTAGTCACTCACAGTAGAAGATGTTCCCACCACCTCCGCCCTACTCAGCATAAAAATAGGAAAGGCATACTTCTTCAGTTTCCCTAAAGTTACCAGAGCAGCTTTCTCCAACCCAAAGGTATGTAATTACTCTAAGAGCCAGTGTGCTTTTATAATAGATGTTCTCTACCCAAGTTGGAGATATGGATTGTTGACTATTGAACGTCTCTACTGATGGGGAGTGAGGGCAAGAGAAGAGCAAAGCCCCAGCCAAAGCCCTCAGGAGGGGTTGCCCAGGAAGGAGCAGCTATGAGGCCTGGTCAAGGGGCTAAGAATCCCCAGTGGGCAGGACTGGAAATCTGCATTCTTTTTTTTTTTTTTTTTTTTTGCGGTACGCGGGCTTCTGACTGCTGTGGCCTCTCCCGCTGTGGAGCACAGGCTCCGGATGCACAGGCTCAGCGGCCATGGCTCACGGGGCCAGCCGCTCCGCGGCATGTGGGATCTTCTCGGACCGGGGCACGAAACCGTATCCCCTGCATCGGCAGGCGGACTCTCAACCACTGCGCCACCAGGGAAGCCCTGGAAACCTGCATTCTTGACAGCCCTCAGGGAGATGGCTATTCCCTCTAGAGGTAAGAACCACTGCTATACGCAGGCAGCTCTGAATGGAATATTTAAGGCAAGCAAGGGAGGGATGTATTTTTCAAAGCATTAACCACTTACTTAGCTGAAATAATAATGTGCAGATTTTACTGACTTTCCAAATTTGTTCCAATAATACATAGAAAAATAAAAGCATGTTTCAGATGGACTGCTTCAGGAACATAGACCAAATTCTCATTCAAACTGATACCCATATATGGGGGCATATGCTATTTATTTCACTGGTCTTTATACCAAACCTTTCTTGTAAATGCATCTACCACACGCACTTGCACACGTGTGCACACAGATACACACACAGTAGGTATGGCCCAATACCCTCTGTGGGTCTCACAGGATGTTTGGCAAAAGGTCTTATCAGTAAGAACTTCTAGACACTATTAAAATTTTTTTTTTTGCGGTACGCGGGCCCCTCACTGTTGTGGCCTCTCCAGCTGCGAAGCACAGACTCCGGACGCGCAGGCTCAGCGGCCATGGCTCACGGGCCCAGCTGCTCCGCGGCATGTGGGATCTCCCCGGACAGGGGCACGAACCCGTGACCCCTGCATCTGGCGGCGGACTCTCAACCACCGCGCCACCAGGGAAGCCCGTATTATCATTTACTGAGACACAGAGGATTAATCACAGAAGCAGCTTTGTAAACCTTCAAAATACCCCACCTTCCTTGGGAAGCCATAAATGTAATCTTTCACTGATCTGCACTGAGGCAGACTATTAACCCGCCAGGCAAGTGCTCTCAAAGTGCTGGCACTCCTCAGCAGAAACCTAATCATCTCTGTCACTGTGCTGTCCTGGGCCTGCCTAGATAAATGCTGTGTATCTGGCTGCATTTGCAAGACAGAAGCGGAGGGATGCTAAACCTGGTATTTGGAATCTTCCATCCCCCATAGCAGCAACAAGCCTGCAGCACAGGGCTGACATCCAGCCAGTCAACCCCAGAGCTGCCAGTGGGGCAGGAAATCCTTGAACTAGTCAATGTTGCAGGAGAACATGAGAAGCACTATCATTTTTCCTCTTCTGTTAGCTCGCCTGCATCTTCTTCTTCCTTAAAATCTCACCCTCCCAAGAAGGGCCAGCTTAGTGAGTCAGGAGGAGTTGGCCCTTTCTTCCTTTCTGCTCCTGCTTCCCCATCTCAGGCTTTGGTGTCACTCATAAAATGTTTTAGATGCCTGCTTGCTCCAGGCAGAATCTCACACCAATTAGAGCTCTATAAAAAGGGAGTATGTTGTCCTGAGAGAAAGCATCCCTACTACCACTGGAAGTATTCAAGCAGGATTTTTGACAAGAGATTTGTACTTTGGATTCAAGGTTGAATTAGATAGACATCAAGGTCCTCGTCTATTTTTAAATTCTATACTCCATGGTCTTAACCCCAGTTTAATTAGCAGTTCTAGTGGTGATAATTAGAGTGAAATTTGCATTTTCTTTGAGTGTTTTTCAACCTTGCAAATTTCCTGATATTTCTCACTGTTTTGAGGAAGACGCAAAGTTATACGATTTTTATCACTTAAGTTTACCTTTAAAGGCAAAAGTCACAGTTTGGAAAGGGTAAAAGGTGTTTTTGTCTGTTGGCTGAGGACAAAGAGGCAACCACAGCTCTTGCTCTGTTGTGGGTGGGGTTGGCAGATAAAGAAGGCTGAGGAAGGGAAGGCAAGTATGCTCTGGGCTGAAACACTTCCAGAAGCCACTGATGCAGCAAGAGTCACACAATTGCTCCCTTTTCCTTACTCAGTAAAATGTCAGCATCAGAAGAAACATCTGGAAAACCTGATCCTATCACAATAGCTGAGCTCTGAACATAAACAATTTAGGGACAAGATTCCCAACCTAAACTATGTACCAAAGCAAGAAAATAAGATATTCTCTTCTTTCTCCCCAGAGGTCACTCATTGCCTTTCCCAAGAAGGTTGGCTTTTTTTGTTTGTTTGTTTGTTTTGCTTCATTGATAGCTAAGTTTTGTGACTCTATTTGAACGTCTATTTCATACTTGAAGCATCCCTTGGGTTGACAATCACCACCTCAATCCAGCCTGCCTCATAGAACTAATAACACAGGCACACAAGATTCCATTTTCCAGCAAAGTCAACCTCCAGAAAGAAAGTACTCTCTGGCTAGTCAGAGAAAGGTGCAGAGATTATTATAAAAAATAGGGAGACACACTGACTAATGCAAAGAAATTCAATGTCCTGGGTTCTTTTCCTTCCCCACTCATTTGCATCCAATATGATCATTCCCTATATGCCCAAAGTGCAAAATCTAAGTTAATTTCAATCTGTTGTAAGGTTACACCACCATTACTGTTTGCTCTGGTTAGCAAACCTTAATCTAGAGCCTTAAGTAGGCTCTAATCCTTAGAAGTAGGATTCTTTTCTCAGTTTTGGATGAATTTACTTGCTACATGACCTTGGGTAAGCCATATTACCTGTCTTGGTCTTCTATTGTCTGTAAAATATAAAATATAATGAATTTTACTTCTCCATATTTTATGATTAAGGAAAAAACAAAAAAAATTCAATAATGACAGGCATAAATGACTCAGACAATAATCCCAATACTACCAGTTTTAACATGTAATTTCTATGCAGGGTACCAGTAAAATGCATCTTTAAAGCAATTCGAGAATCAGTCCAGAAAGTAATTAAATTTTTATTTTTAAAATTTTTTTGGCAGATTAAATATTCCATCTAGATTAAGTATTACATATGTAAGGAATCAACACAATACCATAAAGGGACTCAAAAAAATATGCTGTTTTCTTATTTCTTTACTTTCTTCTCATTCATTCGTTTGTTCAACAAATATTCATTGAATGACTACTGTTTTCCAGGAAGTATGTTAAGCCTCAGAGGCTGGAACTGCATCTATATGCCCAGTGACAAGACAACGTTACTGGTACTATGTGGTAGTTTCAAATGTTCTATTCACTTCACGTCATTTAGCCAGATGGTAATGAATAGGGTCTGCTGGTAATATTGGTCAGTATAAGTTAGAAACCCTTTTGTTTTCTATGTATGTCTTAACTTCTCATGGACTATGTCTCAATACTTTATTCCCAGCATTTAGCCCAGTACAACTATGAGTGTCAATTGAAATATAATAATCATAATACTAAATGATAACACTCCTTCCACTATGTGTGGCCTAAAGCAGGTCACTTCACCTGATGTTTTCCTCACCCATAAAATAATACAGATAGATACAGATAGGTGGTTCCCAACCAGTTGGGTCAAGTCGGGAGTTACTATAAGGATCTGAAAACCCACATATAGTCTAAGGCTACGTAAAGCCTGAACACACACGCATACACACACAATAACAAAATAAGTTTCACATATATGTAGTTTTTGTGCCTAAGAAAACCAGTATCATTCAAAAGCATTACTGAAATTATAGTAGCTTTGGTCTGTAAATATTTTTAAAAAAAGACTTTTTATTTTATCTTTATACCTTTCTTAAGGTTGTCCTAATTTAAAAAAACATTTTTTTAACATCTTTATTGGAGTATAATTGCTTTACAATGGTTAGTTTCTGCTTTATAACAAAGTGAATCAGTTATACATATACATATGTTCCCATATCTCCGCCCTCTTGCATCTCCCTCCCACCCTCCCTATCCCACCCATCCAGGTGGTCACAAAGCACCGAGCTGATCTCCCTGTGCTGAGCTGATCTCCCTGTGCTATGCGGCTGCTTCCCACTAGCTATCTATTTTACTTTCGGTAGTGTATATATGTCCATGCCACTCTCTCACTTTGTCACAGCTTACTCTTCCCCCTCCCCATATCCTCAAGTCCATTCTCTAGTAGGTCTGTGTCTTTATTCCCGTCTGGCCCCTCGGTTCTTCATGACATTTCTGTTTTTATTAGATTCCATATATATATATGTGTTAGCATATGGTATTTGTCTTTCTCTTTCTGACTTACTTCACTCTGTATGACAGACTCTAGGTCCATCCACCTCACTACAAATAACTCCATTTCGTTTCCTTTTATGGCTGAGTAATATTCCATTGTATATGTCTTTTAAATGATTCTTTTTGTGTGTGATGGGAATACAACCTAAGATCTACCTTCTTAGCAACTTCTTAAGTGTACAATAAAGTTTTGTTAATTATGAGCTCTACACTGTTCAACAGATTTGTCTAGGACTTACGCATCTTGTATAACTAAAACTTTGTGCCCTCTGGAAAAGAATCTAAAAAAAAAAAAAAAAGAAAAAGAGTGGATATATGTATAACTGATTCACTTTGCTGTACACCTGAAACTAACACAACACTGTAAATCAACTCCAATAAACATTTTTTTAAAATAAATAAAATTCAAGTATGACATATAAAAATAAATAAATAATAAGATAAAACTTTGTGCCCTCTGACTAATACCTTCCCATTTCCCCCTTCCCACAGCCCCTCACAACCATCATTCTACTCTCCGCTTCTGTGAGCTTGACTATTTTAGATTCCTCGTGTAAGTGGTACCATTTAGTATTTGACCGTGGCCAGGTACCGTGATCTTCTGTGTCTGGCTTATTTCGTTTAGCATAATATACTTCCAGCTTCATCCTTGTTGTCACAAATGGCAGAAATTCCTTCTTTTTTAAGGCTGATTAATATTTCTTTGTATACATATATGTGTGTATGTATGTATATATATATGTGTGTGTGTGTATCTTTATATATATATATATATATATATACATATACATACACTCACACACACACACACGCTACATTTTCTTTATTTATTCATCTGTTGATGGACATTTAGATTGATTCCATGTCTTGGCTATTATGAATAATGACGCAGCAAAATGGGAGTTCAGATATCTCTGCAAGATCTTGATTTCAGTTTTTCGGATATATACTCAAAAGTGGGATTGCTGGATCATACGGTATCTCTATTTTTAGTTTTTTGAGAAACCTCCATACTGTTTCCCATAGTGACTGTACCATTTACATTCCCATCTAGATTGCACTAGGGTGCTCTTTTCTCCACATCCTCACCAACATTTATCTTATTTGTTGTTAAACAGCCATCCCTTGGAGCCATTCTTTGGAGAAATGTTTATTCAGCTTCTTTGCCCATTTTTAAATCAGTTTATTTGGTTTTTGCTATTTATTTGTAGAATTTCCTTACATATTTTGGATATTAACTCTTTATCAGATACATGGTTTGCAAATATTTTCTCCCATTCTGTAGGTTACCTTTTCAGTCTGTTGATTGTTTCCTTTGCTGTGCAGTAGCTTTTTAGTTTGATGTAATCCTAATTGTTTATTTTTTATTTTGTTGCACATACAAAAAATACAGTAGCAACTATGTTGACTTTTTTTTTTTTTTTTTTTTGCGGTACACGGGCCTCTCACTGTTGTGGCCTCTCCCGTTGAGGAGCACAGGCTCCGGACGCGCAGGCTCAGCGGCCATGCCTCACGGACCCAGCCGCTCCACGGCACGTGAGATCTTCCCAGACCGGGGCACGAACCCGTGTGCCCTGCATCGGCAGGCGGACTCTCAACCACTGCGCCACCAGGGAAGCCCTGTGTTGACATTTTAAAAGGTCTTCATGCTTCAACAGGGCATCACTGGATTGATGATCTTTAGTGTACAGTCTAGCACAAATATCTGTGGTTCTAACTGAACAAAAAGCAGAAAATATTCCTCAGGTGCTTACTCTGGCTATACGCACAGCAAACAAACAGCAAACAACCAAGTGAAAAGTGGAAAATGTAACAAATTAACTTCATAAGTAACTAATGTGAGCATTTTCTTTTTTACAAAACTACTTACACAACTTGCTGTTTTGTTGTGTCATCCTACCGGTACTATACTCACACGGCCCTGTTCTCCAGAATAAGTTCTATAGACAAACAGACTAGCTAGGCCTTATCTTATTAACCAGCAGTAGTTGTTAACTCTCAGTTAACCATACCCATACCTATATCCATACCATAGTACAATAGCAATAAATATGTTGGGGGATGAACAAAGAGACCAGTGTGGACATCTGCTACATGTCCAACAGAGACTGACAGTGGGGGAGGGAATGATGGGCATTTCTTCTAAACCACTCTACTCGTCTTCCCTGCACATGGGGAATGTACAGACCAAGGGTACAATGCTCATGTGTTAAAGGGAGGCTGCCATCCCTTGTCACTGAATTACATATATGTCAGTACGGATGAGCAAAAGAAAATAATAATAATGTGGATCATAAAATGAAGACAGGTGGTAACATGATTGCAACTTGTTTGGGAATATGAGCAACTATAGTAACCAATAAAATCACAGTTAGTGCAATACGTAACCCATTTATAGAGATGCATGTTTTCACTCTATGTTCACTTGTAGACAGATTTGAGAATAAATGTCAGCACAGGGCTTCCCTGGTGGCGCAGTGGTTGAGAGTCCGCCTGCCGATGCAAGGGACACGGGTTCGTGCCCCGGTCCGGGAAGATCCCACGTGCCGCGGAGCGGCTGGGCCTGTGAGCCGTGGACGCTGAGCCTGCGCGTCCGGAGCCTGTGCTCCGCAACGGGAGAGGCCGCAACAGTGAGAGGCCCACGTACCGCAGGAAAAAAAAAAAAAATGTCAGCACAGTAAAGATATCAAAATGTAATTATTTCAGTCTCAGTTTTGCCTGAGGCCTTAATTCTTTACCTTCCAGGATAAGAAAACAAGACCATGGGGAAAAATGATGACTCGGTCCCTCAGTCATAACTGAAGATATAAAATTGATTCCCATACTGAGGTTCAAAATGGTAGGTCTGGAGATTAACAAAGGGTTTTTTGGATAAACTGTGCCATATGCCCCACTCCATAGGGAATGCTGAAGAGTCTGCCCCTCACCTCCGCCCTAGAGAAAGCATTTAGAAGCTTGATCTATATGCCCTGGGGCTTGGCCCTTGATGTCATGCCTGAAAATCTGTAAGAAGAGAGATGGTGCTGGCAAGCATTTGTGCTCGTGCCCTGAAGAGCAGGTACTACAACTTGTGCCCCCAGAGTGTCAGAGCAAAGAAAGCCTGAGCTCCTTGGACCAGGTCCATGAAGGCAGCCCAGACATGTGTAGAGACTCCAGCAGAAGGAAACTGAAGCATTCACTTGGCATGTGGGATTGAGGAAGGGATTGTAAACAATGACCAGAGGAGAAACACTCAGTTCTGTCACAGGCAGTGCAGATGGGAGCTATCAAGTGAGTAGAGGGAATAGTGGACTAGGAACTCTTTTAGGTCTGGACTCCAGGCTGACAAAAACACTTGGGTTACATCTGATAAGAGGACTCCATTTCCACTGGCTTGCTATTATGGTAAGAAAATGCACTATAACAACATGTTTGTTAGAAGAACCAGAAAAATATCAAGTAGAATTTCTCTTAAATTATATTAAAGAACTTTATCTCAGAGGGAGAGACACATTTTCATGTTAGCATCTTTAGGTATTGTGAATGTGATACCAACTCTTGCTGCAATGTGGTTGTCTGTAAAGATAGTTACTCTACCTTGGGCTGTGAAGCGATCCATCTTTGCAAACTATGCTCATGGCACATTCACTTTCTCAACAAAGCTAGTCTAGAATATTCCACTTACTTACTTCATTTTCCTTCATAACCTAACGTTTGCCCCTGTAAGTAGCATTCTTATTGATTCAAATGAGAAATTTAATGAGTGACTTAATGGAAAATGAGGAAGAAAGGTGACTCTGTCTCACTGAGATTCAAGAAAATGGAATTTTAGGACACGCCTAAGTCCTAAGGAGTCCGAAGGAGAATGGAAAATGTAGAGCCAGATATCAGTGCCATATATGTTTTGATAGTTTTCTTGATAATTTAACTCTAACTCTGGAACAAAAAACCTCCCAGTTTAAAAATATCAATAAAATATGCCCTAGTTGCAGAATGTATGTTACTTAAAAATAGGTAAATACAGGTTCCAGGTAGTGTCTTTTCGCATCATTATTGAAAATACTACTATTCATTGAAGACAGAGCAGCGGTTCCCTCGTAAAAGCTCTTTTAAGTTATTCAGACATATTGAGAACTTTACCCAATAGCAATTGCTATTTTTTTTGTCATTGAATGAAACTCTTTCATTAAGCTTGGTGAACTCTCCAGACGCTTTTAGCCACAATATAGTCTGCTTTAGTCTCTGACTCAATGCAGCCATATGCTTCACATGCTACATATGCTACAATGCTGATGTAGTCCCTAATGCCCTTTACCAAGTATTTCTGGCCGTCCACTACCTGGGGACATGTTAGGAGGATGCGAGTTGGACCCCTGTGTTGAGTAGAGCTATGTGGCTAGCTCTGGCACTGTGCTATGAGTGGGAGGTATAACAAGCATTTTGCACGTTTGCTGCTAGGAGATCACTTTCTTCCTCCTATCACAGGAGCCAGCAGTGTTTCAGTGGGTGAGGACAAAAGTGAGAAAGAAAACTTTGTTTTAAGCCGTGGAGATTTGGAGGTTATTAGTTTCCATACCCTAACTGATTGTGACTGAAACAAATGTCTTATTGCCTATCTCTTTACTGATATTTGCTAATCACATCACTTACTAAATATACCCGGACTGCAAATCAGTGCATATTTTTATTTATAAAGATCTATGAGTTGTATAATTGGAACTCAGAGTAATTTAGGTAATACATTCCCCATTTGTGTCACTCAGAATAAATATCAACTGATAACAAATAGTCATTGTGGATTTACACATAAACCCACAAACGGATTATGTTCATTTTGTAAGACAAAAATGAGATACATTTGTCAGGCTGATAACAGAGTGGTAGTATTGTAAAGAATAGTATAAGAACTGCTGACAACTGCAGTGAGAGCATAGAATTCCTGCAGGTACCATGAGACCCAACCACTGCCTTCAAGCTGTATGAAATTCAGCTCAATCCACTTTAAAAGTAAAAATATGGGCTTATATGGAAAAATATGTTAAGGGAAATATTCTCCACTGTGCCACCTAGGTAAGCTGTTCACAACAGAGGAGGGGTCTGGCCCAGTCAAGTGCTGCCTATGGCCATGCAGGTGAGCGTGTCTACTTTGAGTGCTCCGCACTGGGTAGCACATTTGCCTGCAGATCTAAACCCCATCTTCCAGCATAGCCTTCACCAGTAATAATGGTGGTAATGTGGTCTCAGCAGTCTGACTGCTATGTTTTGTGTCTCCACCTGCCCAGAATATGGGCAGGGAAGCAGGCACTATTTATTGGGCTCCTCAAATACAGCAACAGAAAGGTCTAATGGAGAACAGCCTAGCCTTAGGCTGAGCTTGGAAGGAAGGAAGATACATGGCTTAGAAGTGAGGAGGGTGAGAAGTATTCCAGGGTACAGTACTACTGCACAAAATCAAGGACTAATATTCTTATTTGGGTATACTTTAAATGCTCTAAAGTGCTTTTACATACATGATTAAAATGTTTAACTTTATGCAAATCAAAACTACAATGGGGTAACACCTCACACTGGTCAGAATGGCCAATATTAAAAAGTCTGCAAATAACAAATGCTGGAGAGGGTATGGAGAAAAGGGGACCCTCCTACACTGTTGGTGGGAATGTAAATTGCTGCAGCCACTATGAAAAATAGTATGGGGTTCCTAAAACACTGAAAACAGAGTTGCCATATGATCCGGCAATCCCACTCCTGGGCATATACCCAGAGAAAACTATAATTTTAAAAGATACATGCAAAAAAAAAAAAAAAA
>RJWK010057148.1:0-14230 GCA_004363435.1 Platanista minor
ACAATTATACTCCAATAAAGATGTTAAAAAAAAAAAAAAGATAGCATATCTACCTTGTTTGATACCACTCAGTTGTTAGTTAGGGGAGCAGGGATTTGATTTGAAATCTGTTTGCTTACAAAGTTCATGTATTTTTCCAGTTAAGATGCTGATCTGGAAAGTTTGTTTGGTAAAATTTGGATTTTGTAGTTTCCCTACTCTTGCCATTACCTGTAGGTAGAATTTTGACTTTTGGATATTGTTCATTTTACTTTTACTGTAAAATTTACAATAGAAATTTAAATTAAAAAACAAAAACAAACAAACAAAAAGCTTACCTGTCATCTTTTTGTGTGTTTTTTAGAATGGAATAATCTGTAGGGTAATATATATTTTTTTGGTTTTAGTTGATGAGGGTATTAGCAAGCCCATGATTAATTGAGCACCTACTGTGTGTCAGATGTTTTAACCCTGGAGGCCCTGACAGGTCACTAGGATGATACAGAAGAGAAGAGAAGAATGTCACAGAGAGGAAGTGACACAAATGAGGGAAACAGAGAAATTATAGTTTAATTCTCGTTCCTGGCCGTAGTTATGCACCACAAGTCATGGAATTAGTGCGTGCTGAGCCCCTGCTCCTGGGGAACCCAGGGGGAGGCTCCTGAGAGCCTCTGGTCCCACCATTTTCATTGATCAATTAATACATGACCTTGTTGTATGCTTGTTTCTGTTTGAATGTGCCTTATTTAACATGTATTGTTGGTTCATTCACGCAAAAATGTTAAAACGTGGCAATGAATAGACAGCAGAGAAGACCATTGTTTAGAGTTTGGGGCTGAAACAAGTCAGAGTGTCTCCTGGTCCAACCTGGGAAAGTGCTCTCAGGGCAGCTCAGAGGTGTCCCTGCTCTGCATGGGCCCAGCTCTGCAGATGACCAAAAAGCTCTGCAAGGTGGATTTGGGTGTTAAAAATCACTTTCAGTGAGTAGGCTAATTCCCAAATATAGAATCTGTGAATAATGAGGATAGATTGCAGACTGGGGTCCGGGGATAAATTCTATTACAGCCATGATCTGGTCTCTCACATGTGCTTGAAATCAGTAGGGACTATACTAGAATTTAGGCAATATCTGCTTTATTTGCTTTCAAAATCGAGTTTAAATTAAACAGTCTTCGTAGTTGTACTTGGAATGTCTGTGACCCGAGTTTCTGGCGAGTATGGGAAGATGTGGCTCCAGGAATAGTCAGGACCTGGATCAGGAGGGAGGGGAGGTGTGAGCTGGGCAGGATCCCTCCTGTCTGGACCCCATACAGATATGCTCAGGAGACCCCACTGTCCCCAAAATGCATCTCAGAACTGTGAGAAGCTTCAGGCGTTCTCTCGTTCATCCTGCGCTTTTCCAAATGGACACATTGCAGATAAAGAGAGGCATGCAGGTCCCTGTTCCCGTGTTTGTGCCTTTATCTCATCATTTTTCTCCACTTTGGACAATTTCCCAATTCATGTTCATTACTTTAAGTAATGTTTAAAATCTCAAAAGTCCCCAAAGCAGTGCATTCTTTTCTGAATTCATTCTACATAGAATTTATTAAATACAAACTTTGACTTTTTGTATTCTACCAGAAGGAAAGCAATGACATTTCTTCTCTACATGTTAGCTCATCATTTTTAAGTTTCCATTGTATTCTGTTTCTTATCTTTTCAAACCAAAGTAATTGTAAAATTACCACCTTTTAAATTGATTAATAGGAACCGTTACATTGTGTAACATCATGAAACGTTAAAAGTGATTACTTTGACAATATCAAATGTGAATTCAGCATTAAAGATGATTCTACAATTTTTTTCCATATTAAAATATAATTTAAATCCTGGAACATCTGTGCCGAAAGAAATATAATAGGAAACTCAGAATTAGTTTTCTTTCTTTCTTTTTTCAATTTTCACTTAGGCAGAAATATGCAACAATAATGGAAACAGAAAAAAAAATAGAAAGACTGCATTTTAAAAAACGTATGAACATATTTGACAAATACTTAAGCACTTAATACCTCTGATGATATAGAGAGAAATAATGCATGAACCCTCTTTTCTGAACATTCATATACTCTAGGAAGAGAAGCTTATAAATCTTAAAAATCATATATCTATTGGATACACACTTTAACAGAGAGAAAAAAATAAATGTCATGGCAGCAACAGAAAGATAGATCAGCTGTACACAGTGATGTGAGTGAAAAGTTTATTACTTTAATTTTGGCCCAGGGCACAGACTCTTCTATGAATTTTGGGTTGTTAAAAACTTCCGTTACCCATAACTGCACGTGGCAAAAGGATATTAATTATATTAGTTAATAAAAATCAGTGTAACTGAATTTGGCTCCTTGAAGCTTGTCTTGTTTCCATCTTTCTTGCATAACATACATCCCTTGACCTTGTATCTTTCATGGGACCCCGTGCACATGGGTCCCACACTTGCACACTTGTCCAGCATCCAGATGGATTAACAGGTCTAACTGCTATGGAGTAAGTCATTTTCTCAAATGACTTAAAGACTTAAGCTTTTAAGCCTTTAAGAAACGGAAGAAAACTTAAAGTTTTATTCATCCTTATACAAAATTGCTTACACATCAGTTCTTTGCACCTTGCTCTGTGTATGGAAACAATTTCAGTAGATGGGAGCTTGGGTTACAGCAGACACAAAATTACACATATTGGAATAAGCCACCTTGGTTCCTATTGAAATTCCCCTAAATAAATGCTCCCTGGGAATCTGTTTCCTCGGCTACTCTGTCATCTGGGTTGTGAGAGCCTTGGCTCTTTAGGACCCTGTGCAGATATTGTGGCTGAGAGGAAGGCTCGCTGTCCTCACATTGTTTCCTATACTGGGATGGGGAGCACTTTCCCAAGCAAAGCTTGAGGCAGCAGCCAAGTATTTTCACCCCCTGCAGCGTCTGACAATGGGAACCGGTCCCGGCTTGCTCATAGAAATGGAGGGCTCTTCCTTGGTAGCTCACAGCATAATGCATCCAAAAGACGGCTTCGGGATAATAAATGGTCAGTGGTAGGAGCTCCCGGTGAATCTCAGGGAAGCCCTGAATGTACATAGATCACCCTGTGGGAGCCCGACTGGGAGAGTCTGGACATGAGCACATCGTAGCCCGGACAAACCAGAAGTGTCTGTCCAGGGAATTCCAAACAGATCAGGGGATCATCAGCCAGTGTGTTTTGCTGTGTGGCTCTTGTCCTGATATGCAGAAGAGAGAAAATGTCAAAATGGGGCGCTGGGTCCAAAGGGGTGCTTCCTTTGTCTTCCTCCAACTCTTAGAACAAAACAATGACCTCCTTGACCCAAATGTGAAATGAACATAACGGCTTTTGATGTTCGAGTTGAAGAAATGCACGTAGGTCACATCATGTAAGCGTAAAATTCTAAGGAACGGTTCTGAGCTTAAGAAGTGTCCCATGCAGGACTCGTGAAATGGGTTAAGTGTCTAACATCTTTTCTGAAGTTCACATTCTAGCCCAGGCTTCAGCGACGGTGAAGGTCAGTTGGTTTCCATTCAAGTTCAATGCAGTCGGCTTCTCATATTCCATCTCCCCCTGCCTGGGTCCCAGGACAAACTGCCTCCAAACCCCGAAGAGAAGTGAGAGGACCAGGGGAGCTGGCATTTCCAGTTAAGGAGACAGTGTCCTGAACGAACTGGGACACACGGAGCCCCATGGACACTGAGCAACTAGTTAATAATATGGGGGTGGGTGGTGTTTGCAGGGGCCGCTCTCAGCAAGGGGTTGAGTCTGTGGTTCATTCACTGCACGCCGGGCAGACGGGGATGTGACTTGGCCAGAATCCTTTGGCCAAGAATTGTCCTGTTAAGATGGAGTTCCTGACTCCCTGATTGTGATTTCCCATTTTAGTTGATTTTGTTCACATGGAAAGATCTCCCTTTAATCACATCAGGGTTTCTCTTTTCTTTAAAAACACTCAGTTCTGTCTGGATTTTTACGTTCTTTAAGGTTTTTGTGGTTACTTTTCCTTTTCCAATGCAGTATTCAGGGAAAGCTTGAAAGTGACTAAGCATTTTCTTTACTACTTGCTTAGCACGGCCCCTTCTGGGTCATGTGACCTTTTAAAACTTCAGTGGTGCTGATTTTTGAATGAAGTTATGAAGTTTTGTCCCAGAGGGAAAACTTACATGCTGAACATCATTTCATTTTATTTTTTTCTCTACAGCATTTTTTTTTCTTACATCTTCATAGAGAGGTGTATTGGTGTTTACGTTCAGTCTGGGTTTTAGAGAAAGTATATTAATTAAAATTTCCTGGGATCCATAAGACAGCAGTAAAGAAACCTCCTGGCAGTTGTCCTTTTAAAATTCACAGCTCTTCTGAGAAAATAATGAATGACCATTTTTTTCACTGGCTTTTTATTCAATAGTTAAGATTTCTCCTATTTTACCAAAGTAGAGAGAGAACAGCAATACATTCCTACTGATGGCACCTGTTGAGAACTTAGTCCATTAAATGTAAGTGTGGAGGTTTAGTATGCTCACTGGCAGAGGTGCTCCCCTTATGTTTGGCAGCTAAATGATGCATGTTGTGACCATTGAGGTTTAACTCAATGGTGGAAAAAACTGAGGATTGATATTGGGGACAAACACCAACATGGGCTCTGGAGGCCCTGCAGTAGTCAGGGTCCATTGAGGGGGCAGAAACCACACAGAGACTGGAAAAGGAAAATGCAGTATCAAGAATTATTAGCTATACTAGAGTGTTGGCCTCAATGCTGGATTGGCTAGAAAGGGAAATAGAGAACTTTAAGAATAGAGAATGGAAGATATGGAGAGATATGGGGGTGGCCCCAGCTCTAGGGCTGAAGATGGAGCATGGGAGATTAGGTGAGTCTGGAAGAGGGTGGGGTCCAGACCTGGTGGGAGAGTGTGTGGCTGTAGCTCGAGGAATTGGACGGGATGTTTGCTGAGTGGGATGTTTAGGGGGCTTAACAGGACCCTGTGGGTGTCAGGGGAGCCATCAGCTGGGAGGTGCTGAGCCTCAGAACTCCTGGCTGCCCACTGCGTGTCCACGGGATGTCTCTCAGCAGCTGGCCACACCCACAGCAAGAATCTGGTGTCTGCCACTGGGCCATGCAGAGCTAGAACACCCTGGAACTGGGGAGATAAGTCCCTTCTTCCAGCAATGTCCTTGCAGCACCTTCTACTAATAAAGTTAGCACTGTGCCAGAGGGAAAATGAGGAGTGTAAGTAGGGCCCCCTCCATCATTGCTGAGCAGGCAATGAAGTGTGGGCTTGGATCGGAGACTGATGGATTGGTATCTGTCTGCCCTCTATCGCTGTTCTGTTGTCTGGAAGAAGAAGTGGAGGGTTTTCCAGGTAGCCCCTCTCCCCTGCACAATGGGAACTTGGACTTGGACCTCAGCATTAAGACAAGCCCAAGTCCTGCACCTACATGCCAAGGTCAGAATGAACTTTGTTGTAAAGTAGATTAATAAGCACACCTGTGTAAGAGTAATTTGTATATGTGCACTATGGGGCCATTTTGAGAAAAGTCTGTAAACGTTTTACTTGATCAGTTATGAATGAATGTTGGACCTTTTCTGTCATAGGGTTTCACATGTAAAGAAATTTGGGGGTTGGCTTTAGCACACAGACACAGGTTGATTACCCCAGCACACCAAGAAGTAATGTAAGGCTGCACTCACGTGGCTGTAATTATAAAGACCAACACACTGATGGACAAGGGGATATTAACCAAAATAAATCCCATTGTCCAGGACATGATGAAATTCTAGGAATGAAAGACAATAGATGAGTGAAATCCTCTTAAAAAAAATTGCTTCCTCAATGCATTTCAGGAAAGCATTTCAGGGCAATCATGTCCTCATGAAACATTAGTCCTTGCTTGCACCAAATTGGAGGGAAAAGACTCCCCACAAATCCCAACTGAGTAACTACAATCGAATTAAAATAACCAATGAAGTCATCGAAAAAATGATAGGGACTGTGAAGTTATAATCAATCTTTAAATCACAAACTTGTTATCTGAAGAGGAGCTCTAAAGCTTTCATCCCTAAAGCCTCTGATTAAAAAGGTTAATATATAATTTTTTTTGACTGTGACACACACAACATTACGGGCCTGGAATCACTAATTGTAGGACCCATTTCAGGCTGAGTTACCCTCGGCAACGTGGATACCTTCGTCCATCTTTCTTCTGTCTCCTCATCTCCACTTCCAGGCCTCCCACTCCCTCCCAGCTGGTTACCTGGCAACCATCACACTCAGAGGCTCAGAGTCCACGCCCAGCCCTGCACACTTCCACAGGTGATGTATCCTGGGGTAGGGGAGGCCAGGGAAGCATCTGACAGTGCTGGTAGTGGGCCTCTGATTTACTTACAGTCACACGTATTGAATTGTATTTAGTTTCTATTCTCAGAAGTAAAGCTGGAAAATTTCAGACAACAGCAAAAAGCCAAGGGCTGGGTTCATTTTGGGAGGAAAGGATTTTTCAAGACATCTTTTATCTCAGCTTAGAGGTTATGCCTTCACTTGGGAGACAGGTTATGCCTTCACTTCGGCAGTCTCCCATCCCCTGAAGCCAGAACAGAAGGCACAGTAGAAGATCAAGTCACTAGGGGTCGAGGGAGGTCACCTGGCCCTCTGCAGGAATCTTTCAAACAACACCTCCTGCCTGGAGTTTGCTCCATGTTAGGGACCCACTGGTACCTTTAGAGCAATATTTCTGTTGCCTAAACTGAGTTGCAAGAAGAGTGATGGAGATTTGCCCACTAAGTGAATAGGAGAAAAAATTGAATTTTTACATAAAATATTCCTAGCCCAGCGCTTCCCAAATATTTTGGATCCATAAACTCCTTTTGCAATAACATCTAATGAATCCCATTAGGAATTTTCTCTTTTATAAAAGCATTTCATCTGTTACATAATAAAGCAGTAATTTAATTTTAAAAATTTAATTTTAATTAAAAAAATTCTTTTAGTTCAGAATATCATTAAAATTTTATTCAAATTTTTATTCACATGTAGTCTGTAGTAATGGTTAAAATTTAAAGACACATTTTCATGTTTCCCATTTAACAATTTTACATATATTGCTTATTTTAAATTAAATATTTATGCATTATTATGAATAATTTGGCTAAAAGTGACATCTCGTTTAATTTGATATCAAATGATGTTAAGAAATAGATGAACTTTTTTTATTCTTAATTTTGTTTTATTATAGTTTCCCATCAGAGTATATGAAATCCACTAAATCACAGAGGATTTTACAATTTTTGCAAAATATAAGAAAGATACAAATTAAAAACAATTCAACAGAAATTTGTTTACATACAAGTGTTAGATATTGTGTTTACAAACCAAAGTATATCTAATTTCTTTTTTTAACATTTTATTTAAAATATTTTAAACCACTTTACTGAGAGGTATGAGTGACAGAAAAAAAAACAAAACTGTACATATTTAATGTACACAGTTTGATGAGTTTTGAGACAGTCTATACCTGAACCATCACCACGATCTGTACCATAAACCTATCCCACACCTTCAAAAGTTTCCTCCCAAACTTTTATGTATGTATGTATGTATGTATGTATCCATCTATTTATTTTTGTGGTAAGAACACTTAACACATGATGTGTCCTCTTAGCAAATTTTAAGCATGTATACAATACAGTGTTATAACTGCAGACACTCAGTTGTATATTAGATCTCTAGGACTTATTCCTCTAGCATAACTGAAACTTTGTACCTTGACTAATACTTCCCCATTTTCCCCTCCCTCAGCCCCTGGTAACCACTCTGTGCTTCTATGAGTTTGACTATTTTAGCTTTTTCATGAAAGTGGAATCATACAATATTTGATATTCCTCCAAAGGATATGTACAAATGGCCAACAGGTATATGAAAAGGCTTGACATCGGTAATCATCAGGGAAATGCAAATCACCAGTTAAGATGGCTATTACAAAACAAAACAAAACAAAACCAAAACAAATATAATATGTGTTGATGGGAAGTAGAGAAAAGGGAACACTTGTGCACTGCTGGTGAGAATGTAAATTGGTACAAGCACTAAGGAAAATAGTATGGAATTTCCTCAAAAATTAAAAATGGAACTGCCATATGACCCAACAATTCCACTTCTGGGTATATGTCTAAAGAAAATGAAATCAGTATCTCAAAGAGATATCTGCACCCCATGTTCATTGTAGTATTATTCACAATAGCCAAGACATAAAAACAATTAAATGTCCAATGATGGATGAATGGATACTGAAAATGTGGTATATCCACACAATGGAATGTTATTCAACTTTAAAAAAAGAAAGAAATCCTAGTATTTGAAACAACATAGAATTAACCTGGAGGACATTATGCTAAGTGAAATAAGCCAGACACAAAAGGTACTTTAAGTACAAATTATGGTATCAAAGAGATATAAAACTTGTTATTATATCCTGGTATATGAAGTCTATGTATTTTGAGATTGGTTCACTTTTAATAACCTCCATATTATTTTCCAATTATGGTATACAGGAACTTCAGTCTGTTACTTGTAATTACTTCCTGTTGTACATTTCAGATGTGATTAGAATTTTGTCTAGGTGAGCTAAGGAAGCAAATTGGACATAATAATCATTGTAATTTTTCTCACATTGTCTTTGAAATACTAAAATAATTTTGTATGAATTTGCATTTGTAAAAGTCAATAGTTTCATTTGACTGTGTGTGCTTTTGGGTGTTTTTCTCACTCTGGTAAATGAAATGTAAATGCTCATCTTTTTTTTTTTTTTAGTTAAGGAAAGTTTCCTTCTAGATTATCATTTTAAGTTGGTTCTTTCATTCTGTTTTTTTAGTCTCTTTAGGAATAAATTTTATCAATATATTGATCTTTGTTTCTGCTCTTCACATGTCTTATTTCTCTTTGAAAATTTTAATCATTTTGCAAATGTATTCTACTTTCTGCAACTTGTCATTTATAACACTGATTCCCTTTCCCTTGGTGTTGATTCAGAGCTGTAATGGTCTTAGTATTATTTCTCTAATTTTTATATTTCTTATTTTTTCTTTATTTCTTCTAGCTTCTTCTTTAATCTCAGTCCATTGTGTTATCTTGATACCTTTTATAGAATCCATGTGGGTTTTTTTTTTTGAAAATACAAATAATTTTAACAAATACCTATTTGTCTATATTCTAATTTTACAAAATATTTACAGTATATTTTACAAACTATGTTCTGTCCTCCTTTCTGGGGAAATTTTTTTCCTTGACTAGCAAGAGTTTCATTCAGGTCAGGCATTTCTTCCTTGTGTGGATGGATTGTCTTGGAGCTTTTCTCTCCTCAACAAAGTGTCTTTCTATTTGTCACGTTAAAACTTAATTTATAGTTCTGTAGGATGGATAGTTCCTTAACAGTTTATTATTTTTAGGCTCTTGGGGTAAACTATAAAGCAGAAGGCATTGACAAGAGCAAAGAGGGGCATGTTATAGTGATAAAAGCTTCAACACAAAGCAAGTATGGCAATTCTAAATCTGTATACAACTTTATAATGTAACTTCAATATATGTGGAACAAAAAATGACAGAAGTAAATGAAACAAAAGTAGAGAACTCTGTTATCATGGTCGAGGAGTTTGATATACTTTTCTTATGAGCAGACAAAAAATAAGAATGTTTTAGAAGATATAAAATATATGAACAACTGAGGTATGCAAAGTATCTTGAGAAGGTATGATTTGAGCAAAATTATTAAGAAACTTTACATACTTGATGTGTGTGTATATACTGCAATCAACAATGGTAGAGTATGCACCATATCTGAGCACAAATTAACATTTATAAAATTTTCCATATACCAGTGTGCTAATTCACTACTGATATAAAAATGTTGCCTTTGAGCCAGCACAGTAGAAAGGGGCTGGGGCACCCCACCATACCATTACTTTAGACTCAATATCTATCTCTCTGTCTCCATCCATCTACCTGTCTAGCTACATAGGTATCTATCTTGATCTGGATATATAAATACACATATTATTTTGCTCTCATCCATTTGGGAGATTGAGAATCAAAGAAACATGTTTATAACTAAATGGATTTGTTGACCTATTATAGGAAGGGCTAAACACAGTTTCAGCCTTAATTTCAACTTCTTTGGCCAGCTGGTTCCCAAAGGGTCAACCTTTCAATGCTGGTTCTTGCTCAGTTTCTTTCAAGGATCTTCACACCCTTGTCATTTTTAGATTCAGATTATTGTTTGGTGATCTGTGGAAGCTTAAATAAAAGTTCAGAGAATATGTATATTTATACTCATATTTAAAACTAGCAAATTGTGGTTTTCTTCTGGCCATGGAAAAGAAATCAAATTCCCATGACAATGGCAGCAGAATTAAATCATATGGGATATTAAGAAAGAGCTCAACCATGGTGAACTTCAGTGTGGTGGGATTAATGGTGAAATATATTGTCCTTCACAATGAGCTTGTCTTTTATTTTTCCAGCTGCATTCAGAAACATCATATCAGTGAAGTCTCCCAACAATTCTGGGAGAAGAGCATTCTTTTACCTGCTTTACTGATGCATTTACATTTCATTGATGATGGCACTGTAGAAAAGATTTACAAAAATAACCGTAAATTCAATGTTCAAGGTAGAACACAGTGCTCTTTCCACTAAGAGGTATAAGCAAATTTAAGACCAAATATAAGGTCTTTATGTCTTAATTTCATTAAGTTGAATCAGCTTAGATTGTGTCTACAGTGCCATTTCCTTGGATAATTTGCCTCATCCAATAAGACATATTTACCAGCTACTGAAATGTGTTAAATGTAGTAATTAAAGTGAAAAATAATAACAATAACTGTTTCTTAATCATGGGTTCTGTGCCAGGTACTGAGCTAAATGTCTTATATAAATAGAGAGCTTCAATGCTTTTTACCCGATGGCATGGGTTCTCTTTTATAACCACCATGCACTGGTCAGCACACTTTAAACTGTCGTATCAAGACTGGTCGGAGGTATTTAATTGGTAAGAGATGACCTAGTATCCCATCACTAGTGAACAGCTCTGCAAATAACTTGCTAACCACTGTGCCCTCTTCCCTTTACTGTGTTAAGGTCAAATAATGCCAATGGTGATTCACAAAAGATTCTGAAATGATATTTGCTAGTGTCAATAACATATAGACATTATTGCCCTTTCCTCATGGACATTTACAAATGATAACAAGTACGGTTTACAGCAGCATTCCTCAAAATGTGGTCCATGAAGTACCTGCCTTAACATTACTTGGGAATCGTATTAAAAATCCAAAATTTGGGGCCTCATCTACTGAATCAGATTCTCTGGAAAAGGTACTGATGTTTTAACAGACATCTTGGGTCCTTCTTACCACACTAAAGTTTGATGGTCACTGCCTTAAATAAAACCTAGGACACTGCAAGGAAAATATGATTTGAAATGCAAAGTAATGCCTTTATGTGGAACAATAATCCTTTTTATGGATTTTTTCATTTCCCAGTTAAAACAATTAAATTAGCTTAATGTTGTTTATGCTACTAAACATCAAATAGTGTATAAATATTCGAGTCAACTTAACATCTGAAGACTTGAAATGATAGCAGTCAAACACCACTGGAATAAAATAATTTCATAAAACTTCTAAAATATTAAGCACCTTTAAGGGCCAGGTTCCAAAGGATGGAATGTGTGTTATCAGAATGATGGTTGTGATGATGACGTAATACAGCTTGTAAAGAGTTTTCCCCGCACCCCTGTTTTGCTGAACTAATTAGCATCCCAGTTTGCACACAAACACACACATCCCTCCTCCCGTGACAATGGCCCTCACCAGCCAGACTGTGCTGGACTTGGCTTTCCTTTGTCTGGGAGTCTCACCTGGTCTTATTTGGCTGACCTGGGAAGGGACAGTTGTTTACTCACCTGGACTGAGGATGGTTAGTGGATGTCATCTATTTCCTAAGGCCAGTGGTGGGACAAATACTATGCAGGCCATTGTTATAGGTTCCTGTTTCAGAATGATTAATGTCAACGATTGTCTTATTAGATCTGTATATATTAGCTCCTGATAATCAGTTTACATGAACACTGGCCATTGCTATCAATCAAAGCACTTCTGACCCTAAAATAGCAATAGCTTTATATCATGGGAAAGGTATTATGCAACCTTAACCCCAACTCAGCCTGGGGCCACACCTCCTGGTGACTCTCCCTGGAGAAATTTCTGTGAGTTCATGTATGTTTGGGTCAGTCTGATGAATGACAGTGAAAAATATACCTGGAAGATTCTCATGGTTATGGAGTTGCTTTCTTTTATGTGATAGAGTCATATAATTAGATAACAAACTTAATAAAATATTTACTCATATATTGCCCACATAATCCCAAACAAGCATAAAAAATCATTCATTCTTTTCTGAGGGATCCAGTTTTAACTAGTGAACAAAATGTTCTTGTTTTGTATTCAAGCTACAAAGTTTCCTTTCCCACATTTTTCAAATTTTTAAAAACTAACTTCATTTCTACTGATACCTTTTCAAAAAATTTCAAGTTGCTTCCACTTCCCACCCCTCTTCTGCCCGGTATTTGTAAATGTAGTTAGTGTTTTCCACTGGACATGGAGAACCAAACACATTATGACCAAAAGAAAGAAAAAAAAAAAAAAAACCAACACTTGAACCCTGGGGGTTCTGAAATTGATTGCTATAAATCTATGTCATTTGACAGCTGTAAAAGTCAAGAGAAGGAAATGTCTTCAAAGTAGACATAACTAACTTTTGACCTCTTTTCTCTGAGTAGTTTCAAACTGAATTTTTCACCACTTTCAAAAATCTAGACAGTGGAATTAGGCTCTGCAGCATAATTATGGGAATGACATTTATTGTATTAACAATAACATCATCATTTGCTTCGGAGTCTTCAAAGAACTTAAGGAGCAGTTATTCAATGTTGATAATCACTTATTCTGATTCAGTTTAGAGGCACTTAAGCCATTTACTTGTGGTTTAGATTTATTTTATCAACAAATCACGTGCTGGCTTCATCCTCAGATGTTAGAAAAGTGAGTCACGGCTACATACCTGCAAACTCTTGACTTTGTTTCTCTAGAACACATGCTTGATGAACTAATCATTAAGCGCTGGGCTTCCCTGGAGCTAGGTGACATCTGGATTCCGGATCTAAGTCTGAAGTCCCTCCAAAACCTTTTTAGTTACATCAGATAATATTTCACATGTATAATTTCAAATCTCACCATCCTTCAAGGGATTGAACATAAAGTTATGTTTCTTTATGGTGGTTTATGCTTTATTAAATATTAAAACCAAACATTACCACTATAAAAAAGACTCACAGCCATGGGCATTTTCCCCAGTAATAAAATTTTACTTAGTTTTATTATTCCTTCTGTAGGGGCATCTCTGGGATCTCAGAGAAACTACTAAACTGGAAACATAAGCAATCTGTAATAGCTAGGAAGGAATCAAGCTGTACGGGGCTAATAATGAAAAACTAAAAGCTGTAAGAAATTTGAATTGAGTATGCATTACCTATGAAAAAAATCTTCAAATAAATACAGGTACAGTGTCATTGTTCTTTCAAAAAGACCGCTGTGTGGGTTTCCCTGGTGGCGCAGTGGTTGAGAGTCCACCTCCCGATGCAGGGGATGCGGGTTCGTGTGCTGGTCCGGGAAGATCCCACATGCCGCGGAGCAGCTGGGCCCGTGAGCCATGGCCGCTGGGCCTGCGCGTCCGGAGCCTGTGCTCCGCAACGGGAGAGGCCACATCAGTGAGGCCCGCGTACAGCAAAAAAAAAAAAGAAAAAAAAAAAAAGACCCCTGTGTGATGGATTTTTAATATAATAAACTTTATTATAATGTCTCTTTGATAAAGTAGCAGCTATAACCCAGGCTTCCTACCACTGGGTCATAGTACAGGAAGCAACTTCCTCCCCCCAACTTGTAATTAGTCGACTTTATGACTTGAGATATTTGTCGTTAATTTTAGCCAGGATCTCATAATCAGGGTAACATTCTTTTTTTTTTTTTTACCTTTTATTTTATATCAGAGTATAGTTTATTTATTAATAATTTTTTTGCTTTCGGTTTTCAGCAAAGTGATTTTGTTTTACATATACATTTTTTTATTTTTTTTTAAATTATTTTTCCCTTTTGGTTTTTTTTTTTTTTTTTTTT